>PVJI01005749.1:28336-66662 GCA_004026765.1 Micronycteris hirsuta | reverse complement strand
GGAGGATGTTGAATAGAAGAGTAAATTGATTTGACCTCTGTTTTTAAAGAATTTCTCCAACTCCCAAGGTAGAAGCAGGGATACCATTAAAAGAGACGTTTAAGGAATCCAGGTGAGCGCCCTGGCTGGGTAGCTTAGTTGGTTCGATCATTGCCGATCCGCCACGGTTGCGGCACCATTTATTTTCCATGTTGGGCACATACAAGAAGCAACCAATGAGTACATAAATAAGTGGAACAACAAATCAGTGTTTCTGTCTGTTTCTGTCTCTCTCACTCTCAAATCAATAAATACAAATTAAAAAAAGAAGGTGAACAATGCTTCTCGACTTTTATACCTTGGACTGCTACCTTTCAAAACTTGAGAAAGCCATTAATTCAGTTTAGTTACTTTTTTGTATTGTTAACACCTGGAGTTGGAGTGAATGTTCTCTGCTTGTCAGCATGTAACTGAACTCAGGTCTGGCTGACTGCCTGCCACAAACCCGTGAGACAGTTGCTCGTGGAAAGGAAAGTTTATTCAGGCACTGGTCACCTGAGAAGATGGGGGACTCATGTCCCAAAGCCCATCTTAACATCTCAGTGCAGGCAGGGTTTTTATAAGGAGGGCAAGGGAGAGCAGAACAAGAGATCCATTCTGACAAGGACCTCGAAACTGGTCAAGCAGTGGTCTAGTGTGCGCCATCCTGGTTTTAGTCACTGTGGTTTTACGTCATCATGGATTTACGGTTGAAGATCAGCCAATCTTCCAGAGCTGGGAGGACTAAAGATCAGAGTGTGTAGCTTTTGAAGTTGGTTCCTAGGATTCTTATAAAAAACATGCTGTTTATTTACAGACTACATATTAGTTAGAGTCAGCATTTACAGAAACAGCGTTGAAAGAATGGTGGAGCGGGTTGCAATTCCCCACTGTTACAACGGCAGGTGGCCTGGCAGTGGCTTGAAGTGGTCTTTTCTTGGCCCCCAGCCTTGTGGGGGGCCAAGGGTGTCAGCTCAAACTGCCAGATATGCTTTCTAAAAAATAAACAATGCTCAGTTAAAAAAAAAAGAAGAAATCCAGGTGAATGGTGGATGGCTTCTTGAAGTTGGAGTGGTGAGAATGTTTCAGATTCTGTTTCTGTTTCTAACATAGAGCCAACAGGATTTGCAGGTAGACGGAAGAGATAGATAATAAAGAGGTTTTGACCACTTGGCACCAGTACAAAAGTGTTATCTTGATGCGGAGACAAATGCACATGGACTGCTGAGTCCTGTGGAGGAAAAGGGAAGGCATGGCCACTCTCTCAAGGGGAGAGTGCACCAACCCTTGCCTTGACAGGGTTTTATTGTCTTTCTGGGCATATTACATTGAGGGTGTTTTTTTACTATGCACAGGTCCTCATTGACTGAGCATAGGATCACTTTAGGTGATTACCTTTACAGATAACAAAGGAGAGGATGTTGCTAATTACATCAAGAAAGGAAGATATTTGCAAATGTAAAGGGGAAAGTGGTTGAACTGGTTACACTGGTCCTAGGAAGATTTAGCATGGATTTTAGGAAGTTGCAGTAAGCCCTTGCTGCCTCAATTCAGGGTGAGGGATTTTAGCAAAAAGCAAGTCTCAAAGTGGCCTAGGTTCAATGCAGGCCTGATTCCCCATGGGAGAACCTATCCGTGGGCCCTCCACTGTCTGAGTGGGGCTGGGCCCACACCACAGAGAACGGTCTTCCGTATTATCTGTTTACTGAGACGGGGAAGACTGCAGGAGAACGGGTTTTTCTAGGAGGGAGTAGAAGCATTATTTCCCTTTTGAATGTATAAAGTTTGCAATTCTAATAGGCATTTAAATGGAGCTGTCAAGTAGTCATTTGGATTCAGGGGATAGTTCTGGTCTGGCTCTGCATTTGGGAGTTGTCAGTATGTAAATTGCATTTAAAGGCAGGAGCCTTGATGTTAGGTGTGCGCCTGGGGCAATCTGGCTTTCCCTGCTTAGGGAGATCCTGAACAGCCAGCAAAGGAGATTGTAAAGGTGTGGCCAGTGAGGTATAAGGAGAAGCCAGGTGTCCTAGAAACCAGTGACAAATGCATTGCAAGAAAGTGGGTGAAGATTGCGTATATCATTAGATTTAGCAACAGTGCAGGGGTCATTGCATGGTGCTGGAGTGAGTTCTAAAGTGGGCTCAAGGGGGAGAGAGGAGACATTATAAAACAATGGTCTCCCTCTCCCTGATCTGTTTTACAGTGTAGGAGTGAAATAAGCAGACAGAGGGGTTAAAAGGTGATTTAAAAAAATATGGGAGAAATAAATCCTTGTATTCTCCTAGAAATGATTCTACAGAAAGCAAAATTTTGGTGCTGGAAGGAGGACAGGAAATTGCTGGAACCATGTGTCAGAATAGATAAGGGACAGGCTTAAGGGGAATGATTCATCCACAGAAATAGAGAAAGAAGATAGGGCACCAGCACAGATGCAGCCAAGTTGGTAGCTTTGGCAAGAAGGCATGCATGTTCTCTTCTGATGGCTTCAGTTTTCTCAGAGAGATTATCGAGATCGTCAGCTGAGAGTGAGAAAGGGGGAAGGAGTTACCCAGACAAGTGAAAGAATAAAGTGTGGTAGGATTCTGGATTCCCTCTGGTTATTGATAACGAACTTAAACTGAGCCCAACTATGGTTATGCAAGTTGAGTCTCCAGTTATGTTCAGCCTGGCGTGGAGAAGGCAGAGAGGTGGTGTCCTTTCTAGTGGCAGTGTAGAGGGAGGCTGGACAAGGTAATTGAGGATGACTATTAGTGGATGACTATAATGAATAGAGAAAGAAGTGAGGACTTGGATGGGGGTGGGCGGCGAGGAGGAACCATAAAAGGACAGTAGGATTGTGGAATTGCATGTCCTAATGTTACATAATGAACCCGTTGGGGAGTCCAGATACTGTTACCGAAACAAGCCCTCTCCCCTGGGGTCTTTCTGTACTATGGTTCTTCTCGTCCACTGCCAGGTTTAGGAATTGTGGCTCTCGGTGCCAGAGTTTGGTGCAAAGGAAAGGAACTATTCAAAAGTTATACAGATTTAGATCGATGGCAGAATGTCACCATTAAATCTCAAAGTCCCTTTAAAACACCAGCAAACACGCACAGTACTGCCTCCCCTTGCTAAACCAGGCCAGTCAGGGGTACCGAATCTCTGGAAAAGAAATAGAAGTCTGTAGCTTGGCCAGACTCCCAGTTCCTCCCCATAATCCGTGCTCAGCTGAGCAGGTCTCCCCCAGTGCCCAGCACCATCAGCTGTGTCGCCACAATCTCCAATTCTCATTCCAAAGCCATGTGGCACCTCCTCATGTCCCGGCAGCAGGAGTCCTTTCACACCTTTTCTTCCTGCATGGCCTCTCGTTCCCACGTTGTTCTGCCCCTGCCCCCCGCCCCCACCCATTGTCTCCTGGTGCTGGCGGCCTGCCTTTTTGTTTAAATCCCAGCCTGGAACCTCCTCCTAACCCCATATCTGGCTCCTCCCACAATTGGCTACACCTGCCAGCACACCCATATTCTCTGCCTTTCTTGGCTGCCGGAGTTAGTCCGGGCAGGCTTGGCCTGGTGGCCTGGAGGCCTGGAGCGAACCATCTCCAAGCTCTTGCACAGGCGCTGTAACCAGGGGGAGCTGCCTCCCAGCTATATCACTGGTCAAAGTCACACCCATCTCCCTAGCTAGCCTGCTGTTGATATGTGAAATAACCGTTTTTGCAGATGTGTATGAGGCTAGTTTGCTGTTTCTGACATGCAAAGTAACTCTCAATGGCTCTGCTCCATGTCTCCCATCTCATAGCCAGACTTGTGGGGGGGGGGGCTCTCTCAGCCCACACCCTGTTACACGAATGGAATCAGAATGTGAGAATGTAGTGAGCTGAGAAGAGAGGAGCTGGTAGTTGAGTGTAAAAATCTTGAAATTGAGGTTGTGCATTCCTATTCAGACAAGACTCTAGAGCAGTGATCTTGAACTGGTGTGCCGCAAGAATTTTTAAAACGTGTAATACCTGACTATTTAGTCAGGAGCATGGACCACTTTTCCTTAGATTGTCAAATAAAAAAATGACAACAGTCAATACAACAATAGCCATCCAGTGTGAATGAATCAAAATTATACCTGTTTTTTGTTAGATCGGCAAAAAATATATATTTTGGTGTGCACAGAATTTTAGTAATCCATTTATGCCGTCTGTGCCATGAGAGGAGAAAGTTGGAAACTGCTGCTCTGGAGAGCGGCTTGCCTGAGATTTACGTGCAGGGGTCTGTTCCCTGGGTCTGTTGGTCTGCACTTCTGAGCAGGGTCTTTAAATACCGCACGTTTCAGTCTTCTCATCTGTAAGATGGTAATTATAATAGTTCCTACTTCATGACCTTATTAAGATAAATAAATGAGTAAATATAGGTAAAGCCTTCAGTAGTACCTGGCACATGGTAAGCTCTTAATAAATGTTAACTGCTATTATTATTATTATTATTATTATTATCATCATCATCCCTACAACTCTGTTAAGTGGTGCCAGGGTCCGTGGGTGGGGACTGGGCTAGTGACACTTCATGAGGAGCCAGATAGCCCTACAGTGACTCAAAGGGGTCCACTTTTGTTGAGAATTGGGGCCTAATGACAATTCCTCCCGTTCACTATGGATCGTCCAATGACAGGCTCTTCTTTTCGTCCCTGCTGTGCGTTGCCTCTGTGATGGTGACTTGACTTGAGGTCTTCAAGCTTCTGTGATTCATACCAAGTAGCAACCAAAGACCATGTCCTCTTAATGTTGCTTAGAAAGCCTGAGGTCTGTCTACAGGGGCATTGGGAAAAGCCAAAATAGCAATCTCCACAGTCCTGGATTTCTAGGAACTTATATAGCACATTATGTTGAGTCCTAGAACTCCCTGGGAGTGAACAGCAGTATCATATTTTGAGCTCTTTGTGGCTTCATTGTTCCTTATAGATGGTCAACTCTCTTTATACTGCCTTAGATCAAGAGGTTGTTTTGTTATATTGACAAAAACTATGTGTATATTTAAAGCCTTTTTTTGATTGATAGGAAACATTATTAAATATCATTATAATGTTCTTAAATTCTCCAAAGGAGAAATAGCAGTAAACCCCGTGTGAAATAAGATGCAGCAAACTTTTATTATTTCATGGTGTCCTTGTTTTATCTAAAACTTTTATGGCTTATACTACTATTAGAACTCTAGGAGACTCCAGAAGAACAGTTGTCAAATGAAAGGCTGGGCCCTGAATTTTGAAGGTTAGAATATTGATTTCCTGGACAGTGTCAGACTTTTAAAATCTAATTCTGAGACCGTTACCCAACATATTGATGAAATTGAGACATTATCAGCCAAGGTGAATGAAAGACACCCAGGGCGTTTAGCTAAGACTGTCAGAGAATTAGAAGGAACTTGTGTGCATCTATCCTTTTCCCTGATACATAAATGCCATTGTTAAGCTTGACAGGACTGAAGAGGTAAGACCACCTCGCTGCTGGCCTCTTGCAACCTGGCAAAGGGGTCTGAGTCAGGAGGGCTCTGGTCTTGGCTCTTTAGTGACTGGTATTGGGGTTGCAGTCTGTTCATGTTCTCCTTTGTTAGGGAGCCCACCATAGAAATCAGGAGGAGAGAGCAGGGTCTGCTTCTGTTAGTTGCTATGTTATATTCCTACAAAATAGGATCCAGTTTAGTTGGATGTAAATTTGAAATTGTTGAGAGAGGAAGGGGAAGGGGGAGGGGAAGACTGAGTGATTGAAAGATTTTTCTAGAGAATGAACAGCTGGAATGTTGAGAGCGAGTGGGAGAAAGAGAGCTGTCTCTCCTGTTGACTGGGGAGGCAAGACCATGTTACAGAGCAGGAAGAGTTTGTTCACCTGGAGCTAGCAGAGCCAAACACTGACAATTGCAGCAGAGAAAGTAGCTATTTTATCGATGAATAAAATGGCACCATCCAGGAGAATGGGCTCAAAAGCCTGAATTTCCTGATCCAGGTTTCTGGGAGGGTTTTTAAGGGATTGAGGGGAACAGGTATGTGGAAGTGCTGGTGGGGCAAGTTTTACTTGGAGGACCTTGGAACTTGTCATTCACAGTAAGGGGCGTCAACACAGGATCCTCTGCTTCTGCAAGTGTTCTGGTGGTCAAGTTCAGGTTCTGTCCTGGTTCTTTGGTTTTGTAGGGCAGGGAGGGTGCAAGACTTTGGTTCTAGATGCAGCTGGATGTCGATGTTCTCTCCTCTGGGCTTGCTTCAGCTGTATGACTTGTGGTTTTGTTCCATTGTCTCTGAAAAGCAACTCAGTATCTTGTAAAGAGGATAGAACCATTTTGAATTGGTTCTGAGGTGACAGTAGGTTCACACCAAAGTGCAGTTCAGAAAAGCCATTCGGTAGCCTCATGCACAGTAAATTGTGCTCAGCTCTCTGCTCCTCCCTTCCCCCTGCCTGGGACAGACAGAAGGACTGAAAGGATCGCTTCTCTTTCTTGAAGTCCTGCATGAGCATTGATTTCTTAGCTGAGTATTTGTTAGCTGTTGGGCAGAACTGATTTCAATATAGCACTCAACTATAAAGGATCTGCAGTATTACATTCTGTGTTGTCACTTAGACATGAACCCAGTTGAGCTGGTAAACATAATTTTTTATAAAAATTTAAGTCTCTGTTCTCCATTTCTGTGTTTTGGGAAAATTTTTTTTTTTTAAATTCTTAAACACATCGTTCAAAGGTGTCCTCTTCAGTGACGCCTTCCTACACTCACCCTGCAGAAGTAATTTTCTTTGTACGTAATTTTATTATCTCATAAGCACTCGTGTTATACATATTATTATCTCACTTCCGTACTGTATTGTACTGTATTATAATTCTGGGTCTGTATGTCACCTGCTAAGTTTGACTGCCTCAGGTTAGGGGTAGGCCTCAGTCACCTTGTTTTCCCATACTGCCCAGGACAAGGTCTGATGTAACATATAGAGGACACGCATAGTGGGTATTATGTAAATGTTAAATGAGTGAATGCACTAATGATATCCAGTTTTACAGCCTGCATCCATTCTGGCTGTCGGTGACTAGTGTGGATGTAGTCCTTAAAATTGGAATACTGTGTTTATTGGCAGATTCTCGTAGCCTTTTTCTCATCAGTTACGAGATAACTGCCTGATGTGTTTTGTGGTGGTCAGATGTGCCCCGTTTGATTGCTTGTTGATAATGAGCAGTGACAAGTGCCATTGAGTATGACTGCTTTGTTTCAAGGTCATTTCTTTCCCTCGGTTGAACCGCAGTGGGTTTTATATTTTAAGGTGTTAGCTTATGAAACCTGGTGGCTCGTGTTGATTATTTATGTTCTGGAGCATTTATCATTGTTGACCTCTGTAGCCCTTGGTTTCCCTTTGGATCCAATGAGATTTGTGCATGATGAGTGCTGGACGGGTGCTGAGCATAGCTAATGTGCAGTGAGCTAATCGAACAGCGTTTGACTGAGTTTTAACTTTTCTTTTTTTTTTTTTTGCTTCACAATTGTAATTTCTAACTGATCTCAGAACCTTCATTATACTTTTCACTTCACAAATCAGATTGCTGTCAAGGAGAGAGTTTCATTTTTAAAGTGTATAGATTATCAGTAATCTGATTTATGGGAAAATTTTTAGTAGGTTAACCGGTCTTTCCCATTACAATTAGTTAAAAGTTCCCTTTCTGTTTTCTTTACCTGGCTTTTTAATGATGGAAAAACATTTTGGAGGCGTAAAGAATTGGTTTTAGGAATCTGTCAAGTTTGTGTTCTTGGGATGATGATGTTAGGAGGAGAGATTAAGAGGCTTTCATCCATTTTCTGTTTCTTGCTACTTTCAAGGTGAGATGAGACAGAGCTGGAAGACCCTTTCCTTCCTTCTGTTTTGCCCCAGGCACTCACTGAGTCCTCCTGTGTAAGCCCGGCTGAGGCCTACAGTCATGCATCCCCTGACGCGGGGGGAAGGGTTGGTGCACTAGCAGAGCCCCTAACGACTCAATTCCAGGTCCCTTTCTTAGAGTGCTCTTATGGGCAGGATCCCCTCACCAAATAACCCTCCAGGACCCCAACTGTCTGGGTTTTGGTCTTGTGAAAGGAACTAACTTATCTCAGAACCTGGAGACCATACATGGGTATTGTTGTAAGCCTCTAACCTTGTGATGCTTTGCTATGGCAGCAATGGAAATCTAATGCAAGTGTTTGGTTTTTTTCAACAACAGAAATTTGTTCCTCACAGTTCTGAAGGCAAGTGTTTAAAAATGGTTAGTAGTATGTGTTTTCCTTGGTTTTATCCTCTTTGAAAAATCCAGGGACAGTCAAGCATTTTTATTGAACATCCACCTAGTGTTTCCATTTCATGAGAAGCATCCATAGCTGTATGTACTTAGAGGAAAGGGTCTGCTCTATGCCCAGCACACAGCTTAATATTTGGATTGATTTTACTTTACTTGTATGAATCAGTGTTTCCATGTGAACGATGGTTTTAACACTAGAGCCACATCTTTAGTCACTTAGGACCTCCAAAACAGTTCATTGGTTAGAGCCTCTACTTCAGACATTTTTTTTTTTTTTTTTTTTTTAATTTTAAGAGTGATGCTCTGGCTGGTGTGGCTCAGAGGAGGGAGTGCCAGCCTGAAAACCAAAGGGTTGCTGGTTTGATTCCCAGTCAGGGCACATTCCTGGGTTGTGGGCCAGGGCCCCAGTGGGAGACACACGAGAGGCAACCACACATTGATGTTTCTCTGCCTCTCTTTCTCCTTCCCTTCCCCTCTCTCTAAAAATAAATAAATAAAATCTTTTTTAAAAAGGGAGTGATTTTAGACCTTCAACAATTGAGAAATGATAAGGAGCAGAATAATAAACATTGTGTTATAAGTTGCTACATATATATGTTACTTTTTAAAAAGTTGAAAAACTGAAAAAGCTCTATGAGTGGCAAATAATGAAGATTGTATGTATATAAAGAGAGTTTAGTCCTATACTAAAATCTTGTAATAAAATGACTATGACACACATTTAGTATGAGTAATTGTTATATTAACTAATTAGGAATAAAAGGTAGGAGGATTGCAAAAATGTTACAATTTCTATTTATAATTACTGCTATTGTTACACATAGCACGGCAAGCATTTCTGCCCTGAAGGAAGGGGGAACCAGGCAGAACCAGGCAGGAAGGTTCTCTTGAACTCCTTTTTTTTTTTTAAGATTAAAAAAGTTTTTTTTTTAATTTTTAGAGAGAGGGTAAGGGAGGGAGACAGCGAAGGAGAGAAACATCAATGTATGGTTGCCTCTCACATGGCCCTCACTGAGGACCTGGCCCACAACCCAGGCATGTGCCCTGACTGGAAATCAAACTGGCAACCCTTTGGTTCCCAGCCTGTGCTCAATTCCCTGAGCTACATCAGCCAGGCCTCTTGGACTCCTTTTTTGACCTGTGATTCCTGACCCAGGAGTGCCAGGGGAGTGTGGATGTTTTCACAGGGGTGAACATGAGTGCTGGGAATGAAATGGCTCAAGGTGGGCCAGCGCCCACCTCCCTGCTGTGAGAATTGCCCCTTCTTCATTCAGGAGCGGAAGACAATGGAAAATGGTTAGCTAGGCCCTTGGGATCTCCTGTATTTGACAAAGACAGCTGAGGAGAGGTCTCGCCCTGCCCTCCTGGGCCCTCCAGGGCACTGGAACCCCTCCCCGTGCCTGTGTGTCCAGGGGAGCCCGATGCCCCCTCTCTGCTTCTGCCCTGCTTGTCTCTTTTTCTTCCAGCGATTTTATTTCACACGGGTGAGATTTAAGGGAAAGTCTCTCCCTAGGGCCCGAAATTCTCCCATCACTGTCTAAGGTTCTGCTCATTAAAGATTAATTTGAATTCATAAACAAGTCCCATAGGCTGGTTAAAGGCACTTATTAAGAGTGACCCTCACAACTTAATAATAGTCATCACTATTACTTAGTCATGTGTTGCATACTTAATGTGAACCAGGAGCTACTCTGAAGATTTTACATGAATTAACGTCTTTAATCCTCATCACAGCCTGTGAGGAAGGGTCAGAGATGGTCCAGGACCTTGTTCTAAGGCCATGATGACCGAGGCCAGAGCCAGGACAGCCTCCAGCTGCATCGGCTCTGGGACGCGCCCACAGCCACGCTGCGGAGCTGCCTTTCCTGGACACTTAGGCGGGATTGGATTGGATTTGACTGCTTTCTTCCTTCTGTCCAGCAGCTGCACCTGTAAGAGACAGGACTGGAAGTGAGGAGGGTGAGGATGTGGTGGGGCAGATGTGACTGTGGGGGCTTGCTGAGGACTTCGGGAAGAGACTTGGGAGGCATTCTCTATGGCCATGGTCTGGCCACCAAAAGCAGCAAGGCGCATTCACTAGCATCTTGATATTACTGATCCACATATAGTTAGCACGAGAATTCAGCTAAGAACCAGCAAGTCCTGCTTCTCTCCTCTCCTCTGCGCTCTCTGAACATGGCCTTCATTTTTCTTTTACTGTGACGTTCTAGCCACAGAAAGCTCTGATGTATGCTTGTGTGTGTATACGATAAATTAAATAGTTTACTTATTATTTAAATGTCATTTAAAATAACACTTTTCAAATGTACTTGAAGTGAAGGTCAATGAAAAGCGACTAATTCTTATAATTACCCTTTTGTTCCTTACACAGTATTGGCTGGATCCTGCAAAAACCCTCGCTGAACACAAAGAACTGATCAACAGTAGGTATTTGATTTTGGCTTTGTTAAGAGATGCCTTGAAAATCTATGATGTCCACGGTAGTGGGTGCAGAGTCAGGCCTCGGGGAGGGTGCTGGTGCTCACGTGCCGGAGCCTGGAAGTGGGTGTGTGTGTTGCCAGGTCTCTGCAAACTCTGATTGCATTGGAGTTGATAAAGACCGAATGAATCTTAGTATTGGATTTTGCTGGTTGTTTCCCTGCTCTTGACTGTAGTTTGTGACTTTTCCAGTTGCTCGTTGTTCAGTTTTCACCTTAAAACAGAAAAGGCAGAGAGGCACCGATGTGGAGAAGGTAGTTGTCATCCAGCCTTTGAAAGCGCCTGAGTTTCTTGGGTTAGAGAGTAGCTTTGTCACACTGTTCACTTTGCTGAGTCAGTAACTGAGAGGTACCTTGTGACCTGACCGATTTCTATGGCTTCGGTAAGGGCCCCCCCGACTTTGCTTCTGGTTTTATAAATATGAATCTTACCATGTGACTCAGTAAAATTAAGGTTATATTTATTAACCTTAATTTCCATAACCCCAAATTTTTTCTATAAATGCACATATGTATGCACACATACACACACTCACTGTCCTTAAGCATACGAAAGAGTAGTTGTTTTTAAAAGGTTATCTCTTTAAAAATTATGGCAAAGTACATAAAATAAAATGTACCACTTTAACCACTTGAGGGTACAGTTCAGCGGCATTAATAACTACATTCACATGGCCGTGCGACCACCACTGTCTGTCTGCAAAACTCGTTCATCATCCCCAACTGAAAATCTGCGCTCACTAAACCAGTTGGCTTTCATGTGCAAATTCTTGCTGCTAGAGTAGTGGGTTCCTCTGGCCTTTATTACCCACCCTCCTGACCCTGAGTCTGTGCTTTTTGTGTGTATTGGCTCACTCCCTGGAGAAAACTTGGTCATCTGGTACTTTGTGGATCCCAAAGGCAGAAATGTGTACTGAGAATAAAACACTGATATTACAAATGAAGAAAGATTATTTAACTGAAGAATGCATACTTTTTATATTTATCTCATGAGATGGTTTGATAATTAATAAAGGAGAATCAGAAGGAATATCTGTAAAAATGACAGAATACTTGCTAGTCACCAGGATTCTCATGGGTAAGTCTTGATTTATTATAATCCTTGTGCTAATGGGGGACTTTATTATCATTATAGGTCTTGAAATTAGTCTTCAAAAGGTAGATTAGAGGATTCTGTTTCTGGCTTCTGTACTTTTTGCTAAAGTGAAACAGTATTAACTTACTCTACATAAGGATTTCTTAAAGGCAGATGTGAAGAGACATGGATTCAAGATCATAATAAGTTGGAATTTGCTTCATCGGGGCTTGATTTTTATAGTCATTCTTAGACATATCCTTGCTCCAAAAATGGCCATTTCCATTGCCTTTGATTGCTCTCTAAAACAGTGATGTTTATGAAAGATTTTGCTTACTCTCCAGTTATTATAATTTCCCCCCAAGATACTGTATGGAATAGTGGCCAGAAAGACCTGAACTCTAGGTATTAGCGAACTTGGTTCTTAGTTTGTGATCCCTGTGAACTTAGCCAGCCAAGTTGCCTACCTCCTTGGAGCTTCACCTGCCTTGTGTATGTTACCAGGTGGATGTTGAGAATCAAATATTTAGGAAACATTTTTGTACTTTATCAAATAGAAGCAAATGGTAACGATGCCTTATGTTTAGAACACAAAACATTTTATATGTAAGCGGGAAACGGAGGGCTGACTTGGGCTACAGGTGCTTTAAGAAAATTTTGGCCGTTTTCAGTTGGGCATTTTGCAAACATCTGTGTAACTGCTCATCTCTGAACTTGTTTCAAGTGGCTGAGCTTGGTCAATAGGATGTACCTGTCCTGTTCCAGAGGATAAAAGCAACCTGGACTCCGGACAAGGCCCTCTTCCTTTCTGCACTGTCTCAACGGCATCTGTGCTTTTCCCGTCCTCAGAAGCCAACCCCAGTGGCCTGCGGGCACAGGCCGACCCATCTGCTCCATAACACAGGGCTTGATTGACAGTGACAGATCAGCAGAGGGTGGACCTGGCTCTTCTAAATATTTAATAGTCTGTGCCTCCCTGACATCGATATTCAGGGAGGGGGTATATTTGTCAGAAACACAGTGATTAAACACAGAAATCGAACATAGGGGATCAACTCTCATGGTCAAAACATTACAACAAAGTTTCTTTTAGAATTTAGTTTTCAAAGAAGCTCTAGCAGAAGGGGTGCCTGTTCAGGAGGGCATAGGTGAGGGGAGACCTGATTGTCTTCTGTGTACCAGGAACAGGGCTTTGGGGTTCTACAGACAGCATGTGTGGGTCATAGTAATTAATAGTAAATAATGACTTAGTTTGTATGTTATAAAAGCATCATGGGTTTATTGCCTTTTGTTCCATTTAATTTCTTTTCCCCAACTTCTGAATTTTTTGACTTCATTTACTCAGTTAACAATGAAAATAGAAAGACTAGGGTTGCTTCACAGCAATACACAGTATGAGAGACAGGGGAATCACGTGTAGGTAGAAGTATTACTGAAGTGCATACTTGATACCTTTTTTATTTGAGTGGGAGACTTTTGTTGAAGAAAAAATTAGAAACGGTGATTCACCATTTGGTGCACCAGGTAGCAAATCCTTTCTTAAACAGTTTTAATGTCAGACCTAGTCAACACTCTGCTCGCAAGTATGCTGTTTTGCAGACAGTGCAAGTTAGATTCATACTCTCTGAAGTAGAAATATTTCTAGTAAAAGCATAATAAAATGTGGTTGGTGCTCAAGAGACTTGTGTCCTCTTTCACAATATGAATGGTAGTGATTTTATATGTGCGCACACGGGCCGATCTCCAGGCTTTGTTTCCACACATACTTGGTGTCCGTGCAGGTAGTTCCCGTGTGTGTGGTAAGTGACTGAGACGTGCAGTGTCTTTTTAAATGTGTAGGAACACATTCTTAGTTCAGGAGAGTTTAAGAATGAGACGTATATTGACCCTAATCCACATAGTCTCCCCGATAATGATTTTTTTTCTGAAAAGTTAAGATATATATGGTAAGATATTTCTAACATATCAATTTCATTGAGAGTAGACTAAATTTTCTCGCTGGGCTATAAAAGGTTAATGTGTGTGGGGATGGATGTGTGTACATATATCAAATCATCACCTTGAACTCTTTAAATGTCTTACAATTGAATTTTCAATTTGACCTCAATAAAGCTGAGGGGAAAAGTTTCCAGTCTCTCTTCCCAATGTTTTCCACTCTTAGTAATTTCTTATGTATTTTAGTGGGAAATATTTTAATAGATAACTGTTTTTCACAAAAGTGGTCATGTTTCTGTAGTCAGAAATATAGAATGATGATCTTTCCCTGTGTTCCCTCTGCCCACTTAAACAGTTGCGTGGTACTATATATGTGTATGTATATACATCTTTTGGTTGATTTAAATGGTTTACCTTTTGCTGAACATTTAGTTGTTTGAGCATGCAGATTTTTTTTTTGTTTTTTGCAGGAATGATAGGTAAATGGTTTTTAAAACTATTTATTTTGTTTATAGATAATCTTCATTATGAAGAAAATACATGTATGTTTTAGAAAATGTGAAAAATTATAAATTAATAAAAGGTATGCATAACCTCAATAACCAGAGATAACTGGCAACATTCTGATGTTTTTTGGTCCTGCATGATTCATAAACACATAATCCATACATATACACATACATAAAGATACACACACACACACACACACATACATATACATATGAAGAGAGACCCAAAAAATCATGGAATTATCTTCTGAAGGGCTGGCCCCTTGTAGTACAGGCTTCCTCCACTAGGTGAGTGTTCTAGGAACCCATCTGTTTCAGTGTACCAGCTGGTGTTGTTGTGAGAGGCTGTGTTCAGCTTCAGTAAAATTTTTTTTGAGGACTCTTTAAACTTGTTTGCCCATTTCATGATGGCTGATTTATGAGTGCACCTGCCTGTGACACACTGAATGTTTGGCAGTTTTTGACCAAAAATGGCATGACCGACCCCTGTTTCCACCCTCCCTGTTCACCCAGTCTCACTCCTAGCAACTTTTTCTTGTTTCCCTGGATGAAAAAAGTCCTCAAAGGGAAATATTTTGCCCACACAGAATAGGTGAAACAAAAAACAGGAAAAGCACTAAAAGGCATCAAAATCAATGAATTCAAAAACTGTTTTGAACAGTGGGAAAAAGTCTGGATAGGTGTATTGCATCAAATGGAAAATACTTTGAAGGTGATTAAAGTTTAAACATGTGAGAATAAATACACAATTTTTTATAAATAAATTCCATTTTTTGGGGGGTCCCCCCTCATATACATATACATAGATACCTGCATAGTTGAAGTCCTACTTTACAGAATTTTTTTAAATTTAATTTATTTTTTAGAGAGAGGGGAAGGGAGGGAGAGGGAGAGGGAGAGGAATAGAAACAAACATCAATCAGTTGTCCCCAACTGGGGGCCTGGCCTGCAACCCAGGCATGTGCCGTGTCTGGGAATCAAACTGGTGACCTTTTGGTTTGCAGGCCAGTACTTAACCCACTGAGCAAAACCAGCCAGGGCCAATTTTATAGATTTCTGACCCTTGTTTTTTCTTTTTATATTTTCTTGTGTCTTTAGAAATTCTTGGTGAGTATGATTTTTAAACAAATTTATTGAGATAGCTATGACATGTCAAAATTGTATGTGATGTTTTGATATATGTATACAGTGTGAAAAGAGCAAGACAATCAAGCTAAATAACTTACCACCTCCACATAGTTACCACATGGTATCACAGTACCATAGTTACCATAGCTGCATATGCCATAGTGTCTGTGGGGGGTGTGTGTGTGTGAGAAAATGTAAGTTTAATCCTTTTAGCATATTTCCGACACACAATATTTCCGTCACCACGTCGTGCACTAGATGCCCAGAACTCATTCCGCTGGCGTAGCTGAAGCTGCGCCGTTGACCAACATGCTCTCGTTTCTCCCTCCCCTGACCCCCGGCAACCTCCATTTTATTTGGTTGGCCAAAAGGTCCATTTAGGTTTTTCCATAAAATGAAAGACACATTTTTTATTTTCACCAATAACTTTATTGATTTGGATATTTCAGTGTGTCAGCTATCTCTCACTATTGGCTTCTAGTGGATAGAGGCCTGGGATGCTGCCAAACATCTTCCAGTGCCTAAGACAGCCACACAGCAAAGGATTATTTGGCCAAAATGTCATTAGTACCAAGAAACTTCACAAACCACTTGTGACACATTTGATCAGTCTCAACACCTTCTCCATACACTGCACAAATCTTTTTTTGGGTTTCAATTGCATTTTTACCTTTCTTGAAATAATAAGGCATAATACACCGAAAGTGTTGTGTATCTTCTTCCATTTTCAATATTAAAATGGCTGCACAAAAATTCATCAATTCTGATTTTTTGAAAGTTTTATTTATTTTTAGAGAGGGGAAAAGAAGGAGAAAGAGAGGGAGAGAAACGTCAATGTATGGTTGCCTCTCACATGCCCCCTACTGGGGACCTGGCCGGCAACCCAGGCATGTGCCCTGACGGGGAATTGAACCGACTATCCTTTGATTTACAAGCCCATGCTCAATTTTGGTACCCCAGCCAGGCTGATAAGTTATTTTTTTTAATGCACACTGATATTACAGCTGTCACAACACAATCGAATGAAATTGTTTCAAATGAAGTTACAGACAACTAAGCACTGCTAGAGCCATCGTTTAGAAAAAAACTAAACAAAAGTTTTGGCCAACCCAATAATTTCTGCATCTATGTGTGTGACTCCTTTATTTTATTTTTAAATTACTTAAAAAAATATTTTCAATTATAGTTCACATTCCATACTATTTTATATTGTGTGTAACTATTTTAGATGCCACATATTAGTGAGGTCAGGCAGTATTCGTTTTTTTGTGTCTGGCTTATTTCACCTAGCGTAATTCTCCAGGTTCATTTATGCTGCCTCATATTGGAAGTTTCCTTATGTATTTATGGCTGAATAGTATTCTATTGTGTATGTATATGTATGTACCCCATTTTATTTATCTATTTTTTCATTGATGGGCACTTCCATTGCTTACACATCTTAGCTGTTGTGACTAGTGCTGCAAGGAACACGGCAGTGCAGGTATTTCTTTGAGATTCTGATTTCATCTCTTTTGGATAAATACCCTGTAGTGGGATTGGTGGATCACGTGGTAGCTCTATTTTTAATTTTTGAGGAACTTCCACACCGTTTTCTATCATGGCTACACCAATTTACATTCCCAACAATACTTTTGTCTTTTGTTAAGATTTTTTACAGTTTTTAATATTTTCAGCAATATTTGCCTTATCGATAGTTGCTATTCTTACAGTGGTAAGGTAATCTCTCATGGTTCTGATTTGCAGTTCCCTGGTGATTAGTGATGTTGAGCATCTTTTCATGTATGTGTTGACCATTTGTATATTTTATTTAGAAAATATCTATTTAGGTGCTTTGTTCTTAAATTGAGTTTTGTTTTTTTTTGCTATTGTGTTGTATGAGCTCCTTGTATATCTTGAATACTAACCCCTTATTTAGTAAATGGCTTGCAAATATTTTTTGTGAGTGTAATTTTTAAGAGTTATTTAATATTATACTACTACTTTGATTAATTTATAATGTGAAGTTAAATTAATTTCTATTTCTTATTTTAGCTGGACCTCCATATACTTTGTATTTCGGTATTAAATTCTATGCTGAAGATCCATGTAAGCTTAAAGAAGAAATAACCAGGTAAGGTATTGACTTTGCTTATGAACAGTACATGTATGGCATATACAAAGGGCTGTATTTAAAACAAATGGGGTCAACCATTTGGATCTATGTCTCCCTGCATTTTGTAACACATCAAGTGTGGGAGTTTAATTTAAACCAGCATTGCATGAGGCAGATCAATGTCTGGTGATAGATGTGTTTGAACAATGGCATGAACCCCGGTGACATGATGAGAGATTTTGCATCTGCTGTGATGGGATGTTTCCGTATCTTTATTGTAAAGGATGCATTCAGCCTTCGTAGTCAATAAAAGTAGTTGTTTGAACTGTGTAAAGGAAGGTTTGTTGATGCTCAGCGTGTATATGTAAATATAAATTTGAAGAGCCAGTTATTTATCTTTAATTGGTTGTAGCTTAAATGTCAGCTGTCTAGGGGTTTCCTTTATCTCTGTAGGAAATGAAAAATTATTTTTAGTATTTTATGATGTGTTATTTCACCTTTGTCATCAAATGTTTTATTTCAGTTAAGGCAGAATTTTCAATTGATATTGATTCTATTGTTAAAATAGCCCATGCCAACATTTGAAAGTGGCTTGTAAAGAGCAGACAACAGTGTTATATTTTCACTTATTCCACCTGGGCCCTGACTGCACAAGGCAGCAAAAACAGGAGTGTTTTCCCAACTGGGCTCTAAGTGGTCAGTTTTGGTAGTAAACCCTCGTCACTGGCTCCAGTAAAACCTAATTTGTTATTCCCAAAATTTGAAGTCATATTCCTGATAACTAAGGCAGTCTGTGGTTTTATTCCTATTCCATTTTTTCCTCTTTTCCCTTGGACTTTGTTTTGTCCTGACCCTGGACTGGGCACAGCAGAGTAAAGAGGGGAGGCTAATTGGGTGTTTTCTGTTACCCTCTGAAGTGCTATAATTAGGCCTCCTTTTAGAGCCAGGCTGGTGTCTGCGCACAGATTTTCAATCACCACCTCGTTAACGAGCCTTTGAAAAGCAGGCTGCCCGTGCAGGCTTCCTGCAAGCACACCTCTGAGAGAGGGGGGCCGTTGTGCTGGGGGAGGCTGAAGGTGCGTTTACATGAGTTTCATGAATAGCCTTCACCCATCAAGAAGGATTTCTGAGTCTTGGGCTTGTGGGGAAACTGAGTCCAAGTGGTATAAAAACACGCTTATATCTGTAACTCATTAGGGAATTGTAAGGGAACAACATTTTATGAAAATACAGGAAATGTCTTTCATTTTGAGTGTTGGTAACCTCTCTGTGCCTCAGTTTCCTCAGCCGTAAAATTGGAGATGTGCCTGTCTCATAAGGTTTCTGTAACATCCCACAGAATAACGTATGCGAAGCTCTCATACAGGTGACCCCTGAACAGCACTGATTGGAACTGTGCAGGTCCGCTTGCACATGGATTTTTTCTTTGTTTTTCCAGCATAATTTATATGCTTTTATTTTTTAAAATTTTTATTGTATTTTTTTTCCATAACCATTTAGTTCCCTTACATCCCCTTGTCACCTGGGTTTTTTTTTTTTTTCAATAAATACTTTCTTCCTTTTGATTTTCTTAATGACATTTTCTTTTCTCTAGCCTATTTTATTGTAAGAATACAGTCTAATACATATAACATGAAATATGTGTTAATTGACCTGTTTAAGTGATTGATAAAGCTTCCAGTCAGTAGTAGGCTCTGAGCAGTTAAGTTTTGAGGGAGTCTGAAGTTATACACAGATTTTCAACTGTGCAGGGCGTCGGTGCCACTAGGCTCTGCGTGGTTCTAGGATCAACTGTAGTTGATTGTGGTTGTTAGTGGACTTACATCTTAATGAGAGTTAGGTTCCAAAAGATGGATATTTAATGTTAAGAAGGGGGAAAAAGAGGAGTGTTTTGTAATGCATTGCTTTATATCTGTTCACCAAGTATTACTGATGACTAGAAATTTCCTAACAGCTCGATAACAGAATACATGGATTTGTGTTATGTACGACTCCATAAATAATCCCAAGTCTCGCCTGTTTTTCCTCAAGTATCAGACCAAGTCATATAGTTAAGAACCAGATGACATAATGGGTTTACATCACAGGTAATGACTGTGATCTCTAAGAATTTATCTTTGTTGCCGAAAACATAGAGTTGAATTTAGGTAAATTAAATGTGCATTTAATGTGATATCATTATGCACTTATTCTTAGTCTGTCCCGAAGAAAACTAAATGATTAGCATGAATATGTTAGACATTTCATATGGTAGACATTGGTAGACATCATGGACCTTCAGAAAGGAGTCAATTATGCAAGATAATTTTGGCAAAAGCAAAAACCGAAACCAAAAAATGAAAGTCCTCCAATATATGCTATTAAAGGCAAAGTCTACTTAGGCCAGCATTTTCAAGTTGAACATTTATTTATCTTGCTTCAATTCTTTTGAAAAATTCTCTGGTCTTCTCTGTATTGGCTTGTAGGTTGTTTATAATTTTTTTATTTGAAAAATAATAGGTGGTAAACATGCGTACACCTGCTCTTCATGTTTCGTTGGTGATCACGCCGTACGGCCTCTTTCACTGTCAGCCCATCTGTCTCCTGCGCAGTGTTCCGCGATTTATTTAGCCACTCCCTGTAGTCGGCTCTCTGGCTTGTTTCCTGTTTTTAAATTATAGATAATGCTGCATTGAATCTTCCCCAGTGCATATATGACTATACTGGATGTAGTAGTCCCAAAGGATGTTGTATGTAGGAAAAAACGCTAAAGGTAAATGGCATACACAGGAAAGTAAGGATCCAGACCATGAGAAATGTAAGCAAAAGAATTCATATCAACTGAGAGTACCGGTTCTGTGCTCTAAAATGTGTTCCGACATAAACAAAGTTGGGTGACTTCAAGGTCATATATCCTAACCCCCACCCCTATAGAACATTTCTGACAGGTCAGCCAGCTTCTTTGTAACCATTTTAAAGACAGGAAACCTTACTACCTAACAGAAATTCAGTAAGAAATAAACGCCTGTAACTTCTGTCATCAGTACTAGGCTTTCTTTCTAGGTTTATGCAGAGTAAGTCTTATCTCTCTTCTCTTTGTCAGTCCTTTAAATTATTCGTGTCCTCATGATTACCTGTTAAACTTATTTTCAATTCTGATTCAGAATATTATGGCAGCCTCTCCTGTGTCCCATGTCATTCGCGGCTCTGCGTCCCCTGCAGACCTGATCGGCATGAAACAGTGCAGGGTTCGGAAGGCGGGCTTCAGAGTCAGGCAGGCTGAGGTTTGCACCCTTGCTTTGCTACTCCCTAGCTGTGCAATCTTGAGATTACCTGGCCTTTTTACAGTCTGTTTTCCCATCTGTAGAATGGAATCAAAGTATTCCTTGAAAAAGGTGTTGGAGGAATATAAGACAATACATGCAAAGTACTTACAATGCAAAAATGTAAGTATTCAGTTGATGGTATGGGTTGGCCAGAATGGAAACAATGATAATTATTTTACATCTTCAAATTATTGATTATAAAACAAGGGAGGAAAAGACCAACTTGGAATCCTGGGGTAGGTGTTTCAGGTTAAAATCAATCCACTAATCAGAACTTTCTGGGTATAGTTGTTCATTTATCTACGAATTATCCTGCTACTGCCTTCTAGCCTGCATTTCTTGAATTTGTCTAAAAAGATGGAATTCACTTACTGCCCTGCCCTTCATTCACTCAGTGATTACATGGAGCATCAGGTTGCAGGGCACTGAGTACTGAGGAGGTTCAGTGGTGACCAAAGACAGACAGAGCTCCGTCCCCTGGAGTGGGAGAGGACAGAGACTGCACACTGCTGTGCTGACAATGCCGTCTGTGATGCCATTGAAATTTTCCTGAGCTTCTAAAGATCCAACAGCTTTTTCTATAAAAGTAAATAATGTTAGTTCCAAATGACTTGTTCAGAATGAACACTTTTTAGCTTCTAAAAACAGGCCTTTGTTTTCTAGTTTGTTTTGTAATATTTTATAGTATTTTCTGGGGATTGATATTAAGCACATCAATTATTATTATTACTTTGGTAGTCCATATTCTTCACATTGTGGAGATTAGCTTGTTGCGACTTCTTTGCTAGCTGAGTGACCTTCAGTTCCACGTCCACTTCCGGAGTACCTGTCTCTGAGTGAAGAGAGTGGTCTCAGTTCATCAGAGATGAAGCGAGGGTCACTGTCCAGTGTGGAAGCAAAAGAAATTTGTGAGCTTAACCGGACTATACAAATGTAAGGTGATATTATTGCTATTTGTTCCTGTATTTTAATCATCAGTTTTAAATCCCTGAGACGAAAGTGTTGTTCCCCATCTTCTTTGTCTCTTTCTCTTGAGAATTTGTGGCTTCTTCCTCTGTTTTTCTTCTTAAGCTATACATGCCATTTCCTCCACAGTGTTTAATATCATGTTATTATTTAAGCATTTCCCTCTGTCCCTCACATTTAATTTTCTCCAAATGATGAGGCTCCTGTCGCATGCTCTGTTCCCTTTCTGTGAGATGGAGAGCACAGGCCTGCCTCTTGTGCAGGGAGGTACTCTCCTTCAGAGTCACGTTCAGCTGGCACCAGAAATCACGTCTGCTTGGTCCCACATCTTACAGTTTCCTCACCGGGGTTTCAAGTCATCAGAAGATGTGCCTTGGGCCGTTGTGGTGTGAGCCCGCTGGCTTTCAGGAGAACCTTCTGTGTGGGCTCCTGAAAGAGCAGGGTCTTTCTGCCCCTTCTCTCAGCAAATCTCCCTTTCTTGTTCTCCTTGCCTCTGGTGCACATCAGCTTATACGTCCTTGGTGTCAGGTCAGCTCTTTTCATTGAACGGCAGATCCCTGGGAAACTGTGAGGCTAATACTTCAAGCCCTCCACCTGTGTTGCACAGATTGTGGTGTTGTGGTAAGTGTGGAAAGGAGGGAAAACAGTACACTCCTCCCCAGAGCTCACAGTCTAGTGTGAGAGACAGTGTGTACACACCAGTGTATTAATTTATGTAAAAAGGTAACCAGTAGTGGCTTTGCGAAGATCTGCTTTGTATAAGAATGCGTTTTGGAAAGCTTCCTTATTAAGTAAATCATTTTTAGTCACTATATATTTTTCTTCACTAGGGGAACACTATAACTCGGGTCACAGTCTAATTTATTGTCCAAACCCTGACACTTTGGAGAATGACTAGGAGAGTTATTAATAATTAGGCATGTGTAATAGGCATAAAGTAGAACTCTCCTTGGTAAACTGGAATGTAGATTCACTCTAATTAAAGCCAGAGATATCCCGTGACTCAAGCATCTATTCATAGCCTTAATCAGAATGACATAGAGGGAAAGACCCAGCAACTCTAAATATGTAATTTAACAAGTTAAGTGCAGCGTTAGTCCCCAGGGACTGACAGTGGACTTTTCATTTGGGCAACATCGGTGCGTGGGACTGGCAGTATTAAGGTTAAAAAATAAACGTTGTAATTTTAATGAAGTTTTGCATTGGCTGCACCATCGTGCGCCTGTTTATACTCTAACTCAGCACCCATCGAGCGGTCAACGGCCCGCCGCCTGAATGGAAAGCCCATTCAGGCCAAAATCGGCTCTGTGCTTAACGTGTTAATATTTAGTTGTACCCTAAGTCCCATAAAATGGATAAAATAATTTATATATGGTTAATTTAAAAATAGGATCATGATAAAGTATTTGTTTAGCATGTAATTTATGATTTTACTATATCATAAATTTGTTTTATATAAAATAATATAATGCTTACTGTCATAAAGATTAATCAAGTTCCTAATTAAAAATAGTTTACTTGTCTTTCATTTCAGTGGATTTTTTATGCAGTGACTTTAAGATTTCTGGTATCTTTAAAAGGCAAGCTGTCTAGAGATGTTTAAACAGATGTCCTTTTTTTTCTTTTCCTTTATGGCTTTCTCAGAGACAGCAAAGAACGTCCAGTTTTTTCCATTTTCATCCATCTGTCTGTCTGTTCACTCATATTGCCATCCATCAAGACAGCAGTTCTTCACTGAGTAGCTACTGTGTGCTGAGCCCTGTATAGTGGGAATAGAATGAACAATGGGTTATGTCCCTGTCTTTTGTGTCTGTCTGTCTTTCTCTCTGTTTCAGCTCTGTCTTTGTTTTTTACTTCTCTCTGTTTCTCTTTTTCCTTCTCTTTGAAGCAAACTCTTATGGGATTAGGTCCCTCAGTTTCTGTATCTGGCAAGGGATTTGACTGTTCAGTCAGATGTTATAAAAGTCTTAATAGAGCAAGACAAATATGCATCTGTGACCCATTTCCTTAAAAAAAAATACACTTCAGGAGAAGAAATTCCAAGTTAACAATAGAGAGTATAGCTAAACACAAGTTTCCAGCAAGCAGCAGGAGTTCTAGTGAAATGTCTTTTTAGTTTATAAGCTTTTGCATTTCATTTCTGCTAATATCACTTTACTCCTCTTTAAGAGGAGCAAAGATGATTATAACGAAGTGGATTTGTGCCCAAGCATTCAGGGAATGGAAAGCAATTAAGTAGGGCTGGAACTGGGAATGCAAGTTAGGAAGTGGTAGTGATGGGTAGTCAGTGGTTATTGCAAAAGATTTGGCTTAAGAAGTAAGCAAAAGTCTTAAAAGCTATCTTAAAGATCTTGAACTTTGTCCTGAAGACTTTTAAAGGTTTGTTCTTTGACTGTTTTAATCAAGAGAATGACGTGATCCTCTTTACCTCTTGAGAAGGTCATTTGGAAAGGAGATAGTATGAATGAGCAGGGAAGGTTTTAGAAATCCAGCGGGTGGTGGCCTAGCCTAGGAGATGGATAGAAGGGTATGGATTCCCAAACAGCAGATTGAGAGAGAGAGTGTGGGTGCCTGGGGTTTGTTCCCAGGTTTCTCTTACTTGGGTGTCCGGAGGACTGTGGTGCCACTTACTGAAACAGGAAGTAGGAAAACACAGGCTGTTAAGCAGCTTTTCACTTAAGCCTGTGGGCACAATCAAAGTTGATGTCAGTTTTCCAGAAATAATAAGAGTAGCATCTAGCATTTGGATATCCTTACTAAGGGCTTTGGCTATGAGCATTTGGAGAAGAGAAATTTATCAAAGCTGATTTTTAGAATTCCTTTTCTTTGCTTTTTTCTGCCTTTTCGCCAATGGCATCTAGAGTCACCTAGCAAAGAAAGATAAAACAGAGAGGACAGCCTGAAATGTGTGTCAGAGAGTGAAAATTAATGGGAGAGAGAGAGGGAAACAGAGTAACAGAGAGACAGATTGAGAGATTGACTGGGGCTTGTGTTGATGATTCATGTATCACTTCATAAACCTCCGGCTTCACGTCACTTGGCAGAAAGCCTGAATGTGGGGTGGGGGGAGGGTGTCACGGAGGGTGGGAAGCTAGCCAAAGTTGCCCAGCGCCCTCATTAAAAAAAAAAAAAAAAAGAAGAGAGATTTCCTAGAATCCATGTCTGGCTCTGCTACTTAACTGTTGGAAGATCTTGGAGAAGTTACTTCATTTCTTTGTGTCTGTTAGTTTCTTTGTCTGTAAAATGGGGTGATAATAGTACTGACTTCATTTTAAAGTCTTATATAAGTTATTGTATGTAAAATACTTGGAATCAGTTACTGTATTTACAATGTTTAGAACAGTGGGTAGCACCATTATTATAACAGGTTTTCTTTAGGCAAGTGGAATGAGCAAACCTGCAGAGGATGTAAGGGTCTTAGTAAGTGGGAGGGGTGATGGAATTACACTATAATGACCTTTTGTTCTGAATCTATGATTTTAGGCCCTGCAGATACCCAGGCCATCTAGCTTGGGTCCTTCTGATTTGTTCCTCCCATTATGAGCATGTCATCATAGTGTTTAGAACTGTGTGTGTGTGTGTGTGTGTGTGTGTAATTAGTCTCTTGAGGTGTAGATACTTTACGGTCCAAGTTTTACGGATGAGGAGACTGACTGGCTGTTACAGAGGTCAGGCAGCCGACCAAGGCCACAGGCCGTGGAGCTGGGATGCAATCATCCAGCCAGGCTAACCTGAGAGCCACTGCCTTGCCTGGCCTCTGTGGAGTGTCCTCCAACAGCCTGTTTACTCAACAGCCTCCTTCATGCAAAAAAGCAGAAGGCACTTCATTTTCAATAGAGATGATTGTTACCTTGATTCTCAGGCTCTGAAACTTCAGGTCTGGGGAGTGTGTAAGGTTATCGTTAATGTCTTCTTCCATTTCTCTTGTAGATACCAGTTTTTCTTGCAGGTGAAGCAAGACGTCCTTCAGGGTCGGCTGCCCTGCCCTGTCAACACTGCTGCTCAGCTGGGAGCGTATGCCATCCAGTGTAGGTTCTGCTGAAGTAAATTTGCTTCAGATATTTATTTTTATTTATTTATTTTTAGTTTTAGAGAGAGGGGAACGGGGAGAGAGAGAGACAGAAACATCAATGTGAGAGAGAAACATTGATCAGTTGCCTCTCACACCTGCCTTGACTGGGGACCACACCCACAACCTAGACATGTACCCTGACTGAGAATCGAACTGGCCGCCTTTTCTTTGCGGGCTGACACCCAACCAACTGAACCACACTGGTCAGGGCTGCTTCAGATATTTTGAAAAAAAAAATTTGAAGTTTTCTTTTTAAGTAAGTTTATATACTAACATTTTTCTTATCAGAATATTGTGCTGAATGAAATTGAATTTAGTCAGAACTCAAGTTTTAATCAGTGTCACTTCAGAAGACATGAACATGAAGCCAGTTACACATTCTTTGTCGCTGGTCCCATGCAGTTTTACTGGTGGGAATGCACTGGTTCTTGTTTAATTGGAGAGTCTGAAAAATCTGTTATGTTCTACATTGCACCTAAGTCCATTGATCCCCGGGAGCTGCTCTGTCTCAGGGGTCACAATGCTTCCAGGCAGCTGTTGTGGGCTCCACACGGACAGGCGCCATCGCCAGTTGGGCGTGTCACTCGCTGGGCAGTCACTGCACTCCCGCTCTTTGCGTCGATGTGATGCCCATGAGGGGCACTTCCAGGTGGCGTTGTCATTTTTGAGACTGAGGCTGAGGCTGGGAGCAAAGAGAGAGCCTGTTTCTTGTGTTTGTGGCCTTTGCAGATCAGAAGTACCCTAGAAAAAATATCTAAGGAATAATGTCACCTAGATGAACTTCGTTGGGCTTGGAAGGTGGATTCATGTAGGGAGAATTTTTTTATAAGCATAACATAGTGAGCTTTCTGGGGTTGTGCGCAGCGCTGCGTTGTATCTCCATGCCTGTTATTTGCGGCACATGCTCTGTTTCTCCATGTCATCGTCTGAGAGGCTATGTGGGGGGCGTGGTTTTACTCACCTCCAGTGTTTCCAACACGTGTGCTCTGAGTTCTGTCTACAACACTTGTTTTCATACAAACTGCTAAGAATAATGGAAATGGAAATGATACTACTTATAGTCTTTCAGAAGCAAAAATACAGAACTTAGTTTTTTAAGGTAAGTTTTGTTTATACCATTCATGTATGCTCATCAGAGTTGTTTTTTACCAAAATTATTTATATCTGTGAATTTATTCATAAGGCATTTGAACACAGTGTTTAAGATGGGAATATTTGTATTCCTGCATTTGGGGGGAATGTTTCCCTAAAATGAAAAAAATTACCATGTTTTTCTTTTTAGCTGAACTTGGAGATTATGACCCATATAAGCATACCGCGGGGTATGTGTCAGAATACCGGTTTGTTCCGGATCAGAAGGAAGAACTCGAAGAAGCCATAGAAAGAATTCATAAAACTCTCATGTAAGAATCGCATCTCATTAACTGTAACTAACATGGTGTACATGAGGTCCCTGGAATCTCATCTTGTAGCTAGAAGTTTCTCCTCTTTGACCAGCACAGCCCGGCCTGATAACCAGCCCCTTCTCCCCTCTGTTCCAGTTTCCATTTCTACAGAGTTGGCTTTTTCAGGCTTTACATACAAGTGACCCAGTGTTTGTTTTTCTCCGGTTTATTTCACTTAGCATAGTGACCTCGAGGTCCATCCCTCTACTTGAAAGTAGTAGGTCTTCAGTGTTCTCACCACAAACAGAAATGCTAGTTGTGACTAGATGGAGGTCTTAGCCGAGCTGTGCTGGGAATCAGTTTGCAATACACAAACGTGTAGAAACCTACGCAGTGTTGTCTGTCAGCTGTATCTCAACAAAGCTGGAAAAAAATCACATCTTATGTTCCATCAGCCACCATCCTTTGCTATTGGCAGGCTTAAGAAAAGTTTCTAGAAGATAAATTCTTCACCTTTGCCTGGAATATTCTAGCATGCTTTTTTTTTTTTTAAGTTTTACCTGCTTATAACACTAAAAAGCTCATAGAAAATCCAAACAATTTATACGGTACGAGAGAGAGTAAATTCCATTATCTAAAAGTCAAGGTATTTTTGGTTAATGGCCTTTCAGACCTGTGTGCATAACCTCCATAGAGAAAATGTATTAGGCATAGATTCATGTGTGATTTCGCATGAATGGAATCATTCTGTGTACTGTATTTTGCAGCCTTCTACTTTTTCGGCCACCGGTACCTTGTGAAATTTATTTTTTAACTCTCAGTATATTTTATAACCACAAAAGCCTTAATGTATTCTGGGTTTGCTGTGTCATAAGTATGCACATTTTTCACAGTTATAGGCAAAGTCCTATTTGGTCTATAGCAACGAATCTGAGAGTCCTGGTGACACCAGTGTGGAGCCTCGGAAGGCACAGTGTCAACACCACACACCCTTCTGAGCATGTGCTCGAGCCCTAGCAGGGTTTTTAATCAATGGCTTGCAGCGTTGACGTTATAATTTAATTATAATTATTGTGGTTAAATCCTCTATACTGATTAACTTTATTGCCTCTTATGTAACATTCCCTCTTGAATTTGCTTGGTTTTAGTCTATTGTAGCTGAGGAAAAAAATGTAGAATTTGTCTGGTCAACAAAAATGTTTGCCTAAAGGATCTGTTTCTGTGAGTAGCAGCAGAAGTCAATTGCTGACTTGCTGCAAGGGAAGCCAGGCTCTCATCTTGCCTTAGCGTGCACCAGAATGCTCTTCAGCCTGATTACAGAGTAATCAGTTTTAAAGTTTCAGTCCTCTGTTTTAAAGTTTTGCTGAAGTGCATACTTAGAAAGTGCCTGTTACAACATTATGAAAGGCAGTGTGTTTGGCATACTCTGAGAATACTAATTCTACTAGGAGTTTCAAAGTACAATTAACGGTATGTATTTTGAAATTATCAAGGGGCTTTGGGTGAAGAGCCTTATATGTGTTTTGCAATGGTGTTGACAGTGTGACTTATTTCTGAGAGAATAAATGACCAAGGTTTGGTAGCTTTGTTGTGTCTAATTTGCGATGATCAGTCTTCATAGCTTTTAAAAGTATGATTTATTACTGGTCTTCCAGGGTACCATGGCTGAAAGATAAGAATGCATCAAAGAAGGATTGCTGAATTTAGAAAAAAAATCACAGCTCCTTTTGTTAGTCATTAAAAATCTTTTTCTTTCTCTCTTATACACACATACATGCATACATACTTCCATTCTTCCATGGAGATAGATTCCTTGCAGATGCTCACCCTCGTTAGGAATGAATGCTATTTTCTGTTTATTACCACTTATGAAGATTTGGGAAAGATTTCTGTGCTTCGTATTAAGACAATGACAAGTATTTGTACAATTTCTAAGTGTTGCCTAGTGTATTTGCACACTGCTCTGCTCAGGAGAGGCTGATGCGACCCTGGCTGGGTGGTGGGGAGCCCATTCTCCTCTTCGCCACCACAGCTCTCACTGCTTCTCCTGCTGGAGAGCCACGGGGGTGTAGAGATAGCTACTCTTCTTTGTCAGGGCGTGCTTTTTAAACTTGAGAGCCTATATTCTTAATAATCTCTTTGGGGGTTTCTGAAACAGAGAATTTTTAATATGTGTTAGGGCATTGGGATTGGCCATACTGAGCAAAAGTAGATGTGGTAAGTGAAATTAACTCCATACAAGTATCACCTCAGAGTACAGCATTTTGTCAGCAAGGAGGCAAGACTCTTCTTGAAATGCAAAGACTTGCATTTGCATTAGCACAAAGGAGCACTTATTTTTCCGGTGAATGCAGTGAAGATGGTTGGCATTCCCTGGAAGTGCAGCGGCCGGCAGCAGAGTAAGACTCTTTGTTTCTGTGCTGCGTGTAGGGGTCAGGCTCCTTCCGACGCAGAGCTGAATTACTTGAGGACTGCGAAGTCCCTGGAGATGTATGGCGTTGACCTCCATCCTGTCTATGTGAGTAACATTTAATTAACACAAAAATATTTTACTCTGATGACATTTACTTAAAGTGCCACTGAAACTCCCGAAGGAGAGCTGCAGTCCTGTTGTTTAGTGAGCAGATGATGCTTTTTCATCTGTGGTTTTCGAACACAACGGATCTCTTGTGTGGATTAAACCCTAATGAGTTTTGCATGTCTGTGATTATATTTCCATGTGTAGAAAACAATTAACTGAGCTTGAAAACACAATCTGGATAACAGCTCCAAAGGGCTCAGCTAAACGTCACAACAATTTAAAATTGGTCTGTAATTGATTGTATTAGGCAAAAAACAGGAGGGTTTTCTAAAAATAGATTTTGTGGCTGAAAAGCATTCATAAAATCACTTGCCAGGTAAAGTAGGCTTTAGGCAACAGTCTAGGCACAACTGTTTGTGGTTCTTCATTGGTTGCACCTGCAGGTTCTGTTAGTATTATGGCTATTGCCTACTACAGTTCTTGCCTCTGCATTGTTAGAAATAGTTTTGCAGCTTTTCTTCAGTAAATGACAAAAACTAGCTGAATGTAATCAGTGAGCAATTATATTGAATCTGTATTGAATGTTCTGGATCTAGGTCTTACCCTGTGAGCTACCTTTCTAAGGTTACCTATTGATTACTCTGTGTCAGTGAGATTGAAATGCGATTGCCTTTCATTTTATCAGTTTAGTTAGCAATAGATAAATTTGATTATTTGAGAAAATGAGCCAGGTACCTTTACACAAAATGAATGGCTAAAGATCACATATGGGCAGAGTGTTTGTCAATTGAATTATGGTACTCAATTTTTAAGGAACCCTGATAAAACTTACAGAGATATAACTCATTCATGCATTCATTTTGGAATATGCCTTTTGCTGATCGGAGTTTGTAAAGAGTTAGATGCATCTGTGGGTATACCATTAATGTGGCAATGAAAGTTACATAATTGGGGGAAGTGATAGTTCCCTAATATATTAGATTTCAGTCTCATTAGATCATTAAGTGCTCTATGCTACTGTGCTTTAAGAACACGTCTACAATTTGTGGGATAGTTATCTTTTCCCCTTCTAGTCACATTAATCGTGTTAGGTTTAAAGTTGTTTTTTTTTTAATATATATTTTATAGGAAATATATACAGAGATAGTCTTCTGCAAAATACTTGTGCGTTTGTGTAATGTTTACCACAAGTCAAAAGCACTCTTTTATGAGTGGGGGAAATTTATGGTAAACAAACTGGATTCATTAGAATATTCCATACATTCCTTTAAGGTTGAATTTTTAGGGATGAAAGTGGACAACAGTTGGTATTCTTTCATAAGTTATTACTTGATTTATGTTCCTTGGGAATATAATTTTATAATCTGTTACTTGACCTTAGAGTAGAAATAAGATGAACATAAACAGACAGTTCTGTTTACATCCTTGGTATCCACTCTATGACTTTTTCATTTCAGAATTCCATTTTCTTTTTTAAAAAAATATCTTTATTGATTTTAGAGAGGAAGAGGGAGAGAAGGAGAAACATTGGTTGGTTGCCTGCCATATGGGTCCCGACCGGGGAGTGAACCCACAACCTAGCTACATGCCCTGACTGGGAATTGAACCCTCAGCCTTTTGGTGTGTGGGATGATGCTCCAACCAAGTGAGCCACACCAGCCAGAGCAGAATTCCATTTTCTAATTGAGATCATTGCTGGACATTATAGGGCCTCCAGTCCTTACCAGAGGGGATTATATTTTTAAATTTTGAGCAGTGTTAAAGTCACAAGTGGAAGAAGAAAGAAGCATGATAGTGACCTAGAAAATCCAAGTGTATGCCTGCAGGGGGCTGCCTGCACTTTCTGGAGAGGGTGGTGATGACCTAGGTCTCATTGTCGTTCACATCAGAAAGTAAGATCAGCGAGTCCTTGGAAGGGCCCTTGATAGAAGCCAGTGGTTCTTAGTCCTTGGCTGCACAGGAGAATCACCTGGGGTGTTTATATGTGTTTGATGCCTGGGGGCCGCTGCATGACAGATTCGGATTTGACCAGTTTTGGTAATACCCAGGCATCAGCATTTTAAGCTGCGTGGGTGATTCCCATGAATGTGCAGCCAGGGTCGAACACCGCCATAGAAGCAACACAGGCTGAGTCTGTCAGTGGCCTGGATCTAACATTAATCTGACGAATTATGTTTGAATGGCCCCTTACAATTTGACAAAGTGCACTTACGTGACTAAATTTACAGTTACAGGCATATGTTTGTTTTTGCAGGGAGAAAACAAATCTGAGTATTTCTTAGGATTAACTCCAGTTGGCGTTGTTGTCTACAAGAATAAAAAGCAAGTGGGGAAGTATTTCTGGTGAGTAACTGTAAACTGTGGGCAGTGTTGGCATTAAAAGTTATATATTCTATGTATTAAGTTTATGGGGTTTGTGTGTCAGTAAAACATTGAGAAAAGAAAACAGGCACATTTCCAGTGTTGGATAAATATGGGTGAAATTGGGTGTAAGATTCCTCCTGATGTGTAGCAGTATATATTTTCTGTTACAGTTTCAGGTACTGTGATTCTGGACCCTTGCCCATGGAAGCTGTGTGTAGTAGGATCTCCTGCCCGGCCCAAGTGTGTGCTGGTGGGTGGTGGTTCCAAGACTGCTCTGAGTTTTCACTGTAAATGGGAAGGGCTCCGAGAGGCGTTACGGAGTCTCTGGCACTATGGTGTGTCTGGGAGAGCAGCACTGCCAGGCCTGGGGTTTCCAAGGTTGTCTGCGCTTACTGGAGAAACGCAGAATGACAATGGCATTTTGTTAAGGAAGGTGTCCAGGGCAGAGGCCACACAGGGAACTTTGCAATTATTGTAATAGTGTGTGAGGGAGCCAGTAGGAACCAGTCTTTTTCTACCGGATACTTGTCTGAATTTCTGAAAGGTTTATTCTGAAAAACACCACCACCACCTGCTTTTTCTTTTTTCTTTTTTTTTTTTCCAGGCCTCGGATTACAAAGGTTCATTTCAAGGAGACACAGTTTGAACTCAGAGTACTGGGAAAAGATGTAAGTTTTTGTTTGGCACTTAGCTTAACTGAGAACGGGGATTCTTGTCTACTTAATTGATAACTGAAAAGACATTGTGAAGTAAAACTGTCTCCTCATTAATAACTGAAAAGACATTGCAAAGTAAAACTGCTCTGTTTTCTTCAGCTGCAACCAGGAGCCTGGTTAATTGACTTACATGCACAACTTCTCAAGAAAGGGAAAGGGAAGTGAGTAGAGCATCAGTGAGTTGATAATGAAGAAATGTTACTGTAGTTTTAGCAAAGAGAAATAAACCTTTCTAGGGCAGAGCAGGCGATAGTTGTGATCAGTGTAATTTGCTGTTCCCCACTGTTTATGCAGGTAGGACTCATATACTCAGAAGGGCGCAGTCTGCATATAGGCTAAAAAGTGTCCTAACTTTGTTCCAAAGTAAATTAAACAATTTTTAGGGAGTCACACTTCTGCTATTTCCCTAGACAAGCGTAGCAGAGAAACCAGATGGGAAGTTCTGGATGCATTCAAGGGAGAGTGCGAGATGAGGGTGCAGAAATGCCGACCCTCTCGCTGCAGCACGACAGTGTCCTCCAGGATGGTTTGGGACGCGGGCACAGCATTTGTCGGAGCCTGGAGGTGCTTTCATGCTCGATAGGTAACTTTTAGGAAACTAGGCAAAAGAGGGCAAAGATATGAAAGCTTCCTTTTAATCTACCCATGAAATTAATTCTCCCTGAAGTGCTAGTACTGGAATCTGTGTTTATGGGATAAATAAGTGAAAATAGGATGCAGCAGAACCCACCGATCTCTGTCTTCAGTGCTAACTTTGTGCAGAACAAAATCCTAAGTGAATGACTTTGAATTGACGAGATATTTCTTGTAAAAAAGAGGTTAATTAAAATATGTGCGTATACATTCGCAAGGTGAGACACTGGAAAAGGGTGGCTGTAACTGCAGCTGGAATGTGGTACCTTACATGTAGCAGGAACTCAATAAATACCCGCTGAATGATCGATGAACCGATCTACTGAGATTTTGTAATGCCAGATCCGAAAGCCTGATACTACTATTTGTTCCTCTTCTAGAAAAAAAGGCAGTGATCCCTCCCTGAACTGTGTGACATGCTGCCATTTATTGATGAAATTAAAATTGGATTTTTGAAATGAGTAGTAACTTGTAAGGAGGGAGAAAGCCCAGATTTTTAAAGAAATGATAGTCCAAAAACCAGAGTAGTTCTTAACAGTCTAGTTTGAAGGAAGTCTTGTTTTCTTCAACTCCTCATTAGAGGTATCAGTCTTAAATGTACTAATAGAAGATTGAATTAAAATCATCCAAAAAGTAGTATAACTAATTAGATGGTAAGGTTATCCAGTTTTCTCCCATCTTGCCCCAGGTTTCATGTGACTTGATGCAAGGTGTACAGTTTGTTCAATACACTGACAATAATGTTTCAAGTTTTTAGTAGGAACATGATAACAAAATGAAAGACTTTTCATGGGAGCATTACTGTTATTCAAAGTCATTTTCTTCCTTATGTCTGAGTTATCTTTGTGAGTGAGGTCCTTTGCTGAACTACTTTTATGTTATCATTATAGTGCCTTGAAATGTCTTCTGTGGCCTAGGGATAGATATTTGATAAAGTCACAGCGAATGTAAACTTTTTCCTTCTTAGATTTCTTCGTAATTAGCTGACAGCAACAAGAAAATGGATTTCATCCTGTTAATTTTTACTGGCAGCCTGCATGGTTTGACCTGGTTTCTTCCACAGTCAGCTCAGTGCCTGTCCCTTCTGCAGCTAATGGATGAAGAAAGGATGTTTGGGTGGGGCCCACAGCACCGTGCGCTCCTGGGTTGCCGGGCCTGGTGTCGGTCTGGTGTCGGTGATCGTTAGGAAGGTGGTATAGCCGGTCACGTAACTCACGCTTGAATCAAAGGAACTTTTAAAAAATTAAATAGCGCCTTAATGTAACCAGAGCAGTTTGTCTGCTGAGCGTTCCTGCTTTGCGGGGTCTTCGTTCTCTACCAGGGTACTTCTCTCTGTGAGGCAGTGATTTACATAATGGTAGAATTAAGTTGATTATTATGGAGGCCTAACTGTAATCATCGATTAAATAGAAAAGTCCCCTGAAACCCATCACCTGGAACAGTAATCACAGTCAGCTTGAAAAATGGTTGAAATGCTTATTCTGCTGGTTTTCTGGTTGGCTGGTTGGGTCAGAGACTGAACTCAGCATGTTTAGTAATGTTGCAGCCAAATTCAGAGACTCAGTTCCCAAAAGAACAGCAATGTCCTCCTGATAAAAGATTTTCCTAGTGTCGTGCTGTGCCACTACCACTGTCCAGTTCCACTTTTTAATGTTAACTGTGTCCAGCATTACACATTAACATATCTTACTACATACTAATAATATATTAATATGTACTATTTATATATTCATATGTTTTTTTAATCTACAAATAAGTCTCCTCTTTCTCAGATACAACCTTAGTGAGTTCAGTGAACCATTCTTTTTCTTTTTTATTTTTTAAAAAAGATTTTATTTATTTATTTTTAGAGGGAAAGGGAGGGAGAAAGAGAGGGAAATATCAATGTGTGGCTTCCTCTCGTGCGCCCCCTACTGGGGACCTGGCCCGCAACCCAGGCATGTGCCTTGACCCGGAATCGAACCAGTGACCCCTTCGTTCGCAGGCTGGTGCTCAATCCACTGAGCCACAGCAGCCAGGGCTCTTTTTCTTTTTTAATTATATTTTATTAATTATGCTATTATAGTTGTCCCAATTTTTCCCCATTTGCCCCCCTCCACCCAGCACCCCCCAACTCCCTCAGGCATTCCCCACACCATTGTTCATGTCCATGGGTCATGTGTATGAGTTCTTTGGCTACTCCATTTCCTATAGTGTACTTCACATCCCATGGCTATTCTGTAACTACTACTTATTTATACTTCTTAATCCCCTTACCTCTTCACCCATTCCCCTTCACCTCCCTTCCATCTGGTAGCCATCAAAATGCTCTCTGTATCCATGATTCTGTCTCTGTTCTTCTTGGCTGCTTAGTTTGTTTTTTAGGTTCAGTTGTTGATAGGTATGTGTTTATTGCCATTTTGTTGTTCATAGTTTTTATCTTCCTCTTTTTCTTAAGTAAGATCCTCTAACATTTCATATAATAATGGTTTGGTGATGATGAACTCCTTTAGTTTTTTCTTGTCTGGGAAGCTCTTTATCTGCCCTTTTATTCTAAATGACAGCTTTGCTGGGTAGAGCAATCTTGGCTGTAGCTCCCTGCTTTTTCGTGACTTTGAATATTTCCTGTCAATCCCTTCTAACCTGCAAAGTTTCTTTTGAGAAATCAGCTGATGGTCTTTTGGGAACTCTCCTGTAGGTAACTACTTTTTCTTGCTGCTTTTAAGATTCTCTCTTTATCTTCAACTTTTGGCATTTTAATTATGATGTGTCTTGGTGTGGGCCTGTTAGTGTCCATCTTGAGAGAGCAACAAATAGTTGTCTTCAGCTAAATACTGTATTTATAAAAATTTATTCCTATGATAGATTCAGAAGCTAATTATTCAAAATATTTTAATGTGTTATTTAAGCTTCAAAATATGTACTGTCATTTAAATAATACCTCACAGAAAATTAAAACTTTTAGTAAGAAGATCTTACATGTTGATTATAGAAAATCTGGGAATTCTCTATAGAAAAGAAATTTAAAGAGGAAATTAAAATTAACCACTGACTTAAAATTCAGAGGCAATGATTATTATTTCAGTGCAGTCCCTTTCAGATTTTTCCATTAGGGGTGAATGTATAATATATACGTTTATACAAGTCTGTGCCTTTTCCCCTATGTGGTTTTGTACACAGGTTTTATACTTCATAAGCATTTCTTCTTTTATTATATCTATTTGTTATGTGCCTGCACCATGTTTAATAATATTTTACTTTATTTTTATGTATTTTGCTTTTTTCTTAATATTGTGGATCAATTTTTGTCTCGTATTATGTCTTATAAGTAGTTTTTGCTGGTATAAGTGAAAATTATGCAATTTTATGTTTATTTCAAACTGGCCATTTTGCTGAATTCTTCTGTTGTAGCCAAGAGTTCTTAATTTGATTCTCATAAATTTGTATAGATGGTATATATTACTTGCAAATAAAAATAAATTATTCCCTCATTTCTGTTATTTATGTTTTGTATTTTATAGTGTTGTTCAGAATTCTAGAAGAGTGTTAAGTAATCTAGCAACATAAGACATCCTTGATTGGTTTCTGATTTTAATTAAAAACCACTACTGACCACTTATGTATTAGCTCGTGGCCTTAAAAATATGTTTATTGGACTTCCAGCCAAGATGGAGGCGTAGGTAGACACACTGTGCCTCCTCGCACAACCAAAAGAGGAAAAACAACAATTTAAAAAACAAAAACAGCCACATCTGACAGAAAACTGAACTGAGTGGAAGTCTGACAACCAAGGAGTTAAAGAAGACACGTTCATCCAGACCGGTAAGTGGGGCGGAGCCGGGTGGAGAGCACTCAGCAAGACGCGGTTTATGGAGCGGCACCAGCAATGCTCCAGCTGCCCAGAGAGGCCCATGGCAGAGGTGCCTGGCCAAAACTCGGCAGGCGCACTCGGCGAAACTGGGGCTGAGACTGGTGGACCGGGCGGTCCCTCATTCTCGTGCAGATGAACCAGGAGGAAAAGCTGGGGAGCGGAACAGACTGCGCGGCCCACCGACACAGGGAAATAAAGCCTCAAACCACTGATTGAATATACCTGTGGGGTTGAGGCGGCAGTGGGAGGAAATCCCGGCCTCATAGGAGAGCTCGTTGGGGAGACCCACAGGGACTTGAACTGTGCAGGCCCGCCCACTCACTCTGGAGCCAGCAAAGAAGGGCCCAACTTGCTTGTGGGTAGCTGGGGGAAGTGAGGAGAGCAGAGCAAACACCATTGTTCTCTCAGGCTCTGCCCCCACAGACAGCGTCACAACATAGCAATGCGGGTTGCCCCACCCTGGTGAACACCTAAGGCTCCGCCCCTTAAAGTAACAGGCGCACCGAGAAAAAAAAATGGCCCAAATGAAAGAACACATCAAAGCTCCAGAAAAAATACAACTAAGTGACGAAGAGATAGCCAACCTATCAGATGCACAGTTCAAAGCACTGGTAATCAGGATGCTCACAGGATTGGAAGAAAGATGGTTGCAATTACTTGAACAAATGAGAAGGGATGAGAAGGAAACTGGGACTCAAATCAATGGAGTGGACCAGCAGAAATAAAAAAACATCCAAACAGAAAAGAATGAAGAAACAAGAATTCAAAAAACTGAGGAGAGGCTTAGGAACCTCCAGGACATATTTAAATGTCCCAACATCTGAGTCATAGGGGTGCCAGAAGGAGAAGAGGAAGACCAAGGGATTGAAAACTTATTTGAACAAATAATGAAGGAGAACTTCCCCAAGCTGGTGAAGGAAATAGATTTTCAGGAAGTCCAGGAAGCTCAGAGAGTCCCAAAGAAGTTGGACCCAAAGAGGAACACACCAAGACACATCATAATTACATTA
>PVJI01005749.1:0-28236 GCA_004026765.1 Micronycteris hirsuta | reverse complement strand
TAGTTACCTACAAAGGAATCCCCATAAGACTGTCAGCTGATTTCTCAAAAGAGACCTTGCAGGCAAGAAGGGGCTGGAGAGAAGTATTCCAAGTCATGAAAGGCAAGGACCTACATCCAAGAATACTCTATCCAGCAAAGCTATCATTTAGAATGGAAGGGCAGATAAAGTGCTTCTCAGGTAAGGTCAAGTTCAAGGAGTTCATCATCACCCAGCCTTTATTATATGAAATGTTAAGGGGATTTATATAAGGCATGAAGGGATACGAACAGGGGAGTGGTAGGGGGAGAGAGGGGGAAAAGGTGCAGAGAATAAGTAGCATAAATGGTAGGTAGACAACAGACAGGGGGAGGTTAAGAATAGTATAGGAAGTGCAGAAGCAGAAGGACTTATGTGTATGACCTATGGACAAAAACTAAAGGGCAGGGAATGGGGGGTGGGGGTGGAGGGGAAGAAAGGGGGGAAATGGGACAACTGTAATAGCATAATCAATAAAATATATTAAAACAATATATATATTTATTGCCAGGGTTTAAAGTTTTAAAAAGTCTGTTATCAAATGTTTGATTTTTGCTGAATGCTTTGCGATTAAAGATGTTTGCTTGTTCACTTGTTAACAACTAATGCTTATTTAAAAAATCCAGGTGAGATGGTAGTGGCTGAGACCAGGGTAGCAAACTCCAAAATACTGAGGAGCTGTTGGATTCTGGACTTGGCCATACGGTTTTGTAGATTGGGGAGGTACGAGAGACAGAGGCATACTGGTGACTTAAAGGTGTTTGGCTGGAAAGGCAGGAAGAATGGAGCTGGAGGTGGAGAAGGTTGTAAGCAGAATGTTCTGGATGGAGGAGTCTGAGGGGTGGAGATTGGAAGTCCCATTTTAACACATTGAGTCTGAGATGGTTGCTCCATCTCTAAGTGGAGATACACAATAAGTGGTGTGCATGAATCTGGAATTTGGGACTAATGTCTGGACAGAATAGTTGGATTTGAGAATCATTGACATATCCTGGTATTAAAAGTCATGAGACTGTGTGAAATCACTAGGAGAATGAATATAGGTAAGAGAAGAGAAAGGGGGCAGAGAAGGAACAACCAAGGAAGTAGAAAGAACACCAATTGTCTTCAACTTTGCCAGGTAAAAATCATGTATTAGGTAAGCATAAAATGATGCTGATGTGTCAAATAAGATAAGCCCTGAGAATTGACCACTGAATTTGGGAAGTATAGGAAGTCATTGAGAAGACCAACTTTGGTGGATTAAAGAGTGAGCTGTAACCAGCAATTGCACTCTTAGGTCCGGGCACCCTAGAGAATCACAAGAGACATGTATGTTCATTGCAGCACTTGTGTGAAAGTAAATAAAAAAAAATGACTCAGAAGTTCATCGTAGGAGAATGAATATCTGCACTGATGCATATTAAGTAAGAAAAAATAAAAGCGGTAATAGTGAACTTGGAGATGATGTAGGCAACTCTTTTGAGGAGTTTTGGCACAAAGGGGAACAAGTAGGAAGATAGTTGAGAAGGGGAAACAGGTAAGGAAGGAGGTATATTTTTTGTTTTGTTTTTAAAGTTGGAAGAAATAATAGTCCATCTATACTCCGATGAGAATGAAGCAACACGTGGTAAAAACTTGGCACTGTAGGAGAGAGAGAGAGAATTGCTGGAGTGATGATACTCCTTGAGCAGATGACAGGGGATGACTTCCGGTGTAGAAATGGAGGGTTGATTTTAGAGGGCAGGCAGGACTGTCCCCCTGTGTTTAGCAGGTGGGAAGATGGAGCAGAGGAATGTAGATTAGGGTAGGTGGGTAGTTTTATAGTCATTCTGCTTTCTATTTTGAGGGAACTAGGTGGCAAGTTCATCAACTGAGACTGAGGTTGAGCAGGAGGTGCCGGGGGTTCAAAGGAGGAGGAAGATATGAAGTAGTAATTTTGGGAAGAAAACAGACAAGGACCATGTGGCTTGATGATATGCTCTGATAGCATGGTGGTTCGGAGGGTCATGAATTGAAAGTGAGACCAGCACAGCGTGCGTTTCTGCAGCCACATGCTGCAGCTCTGGTGCAGGCAGGAAGCAGGTGGAGAGTTGGCTTTGTCAAGAGAGCAGTACAAAGAGGGAGGAGGGCAAGGAACTCCAGTGGGCTAGGGGAGCAACCACGGTGACTCACCAAGGAATTGAGACTGGATAAGGAGGAAAGCGAGGACAGTGAAAGCATGGTCCTGTCTGTGGGTGGAAGTCTTGCTGGTGACGAAAGAATATTTGGGGGTGGAGTACTGGAGGGAGGGAGCTGGAGAGAAAGGGTGGTTGTCAGAAAGGGAGGTGCTAGGCCTTGAGATTATGGAGGGACTTCAGTTATTATACATGGAAAGGCCTAGGACAGTGGTTCTCAACTGAGGTCAGTTACTTTTCACCTTTTCCTCGCACCCCCAGCGTATTTGGTAATATCTAGAGACATTTGTGGTTGTCACAGTGCTGGGTGGAATAGGGATGCTACTGTCATCTAGAAGGTAGCGGTTGGATATGCTGTTAAACATTTCAAAATATATTGTAAATTGGCAAAGGACAGCCCCCCCCCCCCCCCCCCCAAATGCCAATAGTGCCGAAGCTGAAAAACACTGCTGTAGAGTTCTGAGCGTGCGAGTGGGTGCCTGGGGTTGGGAGGAAGACAGCATCGTTGGAGGAGGGACGTTCAGGGAACCGAGATGTCTGAGTGTTGGAGGGATCATTTCTATTATTTATATATTGAAGTTTCCAATAATTAAGACAGAGTGAGAGTGACTGCAGTGGTATCCACATGTGAGGGAGATGCCTGTACGGATGGATGACAGTGGCCACAGAGACTGCAGGTGGTGTGACCTGATCTGATTCAAAGCCAGGAGTTTAGGAGGAAGAGAGAGAATGATCTGAAAGTGGCTGTGGGAAGAAAGGATTCCCCCTTAGTTTCAGCCTCAGTGATAAGAGAACAGTGGGGACAAAGAGGGAACAGCCAGCACTTGAGAGGAGTGCAGCTGAGACAGTATGCTCAGCAGACAGCCAGGTTTCTGCTGGCCTAAGAGGGTGAAGGCAGTGTGAGAGAACGGACTGAGGAGCTACGGGATTTTGCTGATGACAGACCGTGAATTCCAGAGGGCATGAAGGGAGGGTTTCAGAAGTTGGTAGCAGTGCGAGAATGGGACAGACTAGGGGATGTGCTGAGCATTACTTGGGGTGACTGACACAGAGATAGGGAGCAGAACGAGATTGGGTTCAGTGGATTCAAGGCAGGTGAAGGAGGAGAGGCTGTGAGTGTCAGAAGGCAGCAAGGGTAGGTTTGCCATGCCTGCCTGTCCACACTGGCAATGTGGGGGGAAGGTCCCAGCGCACCAGTTCAGTCTTACCTTTCTGGAGAGGTCCTCTCTTACCTGTATGCATGCACTCGATCTTGACACTGGCTGATGAACTTTGGTGGTATCTGGAGTTCATGATGGTATTCCATCATGTCCTGGGTTTCACTCACTTTGATCAGATTTACATTTCAGAAAGAGCACTGGCTGCACAGTAGCACATACAGGTGAAAACAGGTGGGCAAGTAGGAGACTACAGACCAATCGGGGGAGATGATAAGAGGGTCGTCCCTGCAAGGGTGGAGAGGAGTGGGCAGATTTGGGAGGCGTTTTGGAGGTAAAATTGCTTCTTATTAGTAGCAGATTGAATGTTTTTGTGAAAGATACAGAAGAGCTTTGGATCATACCCAAATTTCAGGAAGAAAATGCATTCTCTAGTAGTAGGCTCAGAGGTTGACATGTACTAAGCACATTTGCTGAATAAATGAAGAAAAAAAAAGAAAGAAAAAATTCTGCTCTGATTACTTTTATGTATAATGCCTCGTGAAGTTAACCTCAGCTAAACTTACCCAGTGACAAAAGGACTTCTGGCAGCTCTGGCCATGTGTAATCAGACCCACTTGGCTGAACTCTCGGACCTGCTCTGAGAAAAGTTCATGGGAAGTGAGGATGGCTGGGAGTTGTCAGTTTGTCAACAAGTCCAGGAGGTCTCGCTAGGGTTCCTTCACATTTTCAGTGGAACTATAGATATTTTAGAAGTCTTTTTATTTGGAAATAACTCCAAATTTACAAAAAGCTGCAAAAATGAAAATATTACAAAATCAGCCCTGGCTGGGTAGATCAGTAGGTTGGAGCGTTGTCCTGTGCACGGAAAGGCCGTGGGCTCAGTCCCTGGTCGGGGCACCAACAAGAGCAACCAGTTGATGTCTCTCTCTCTCTCTCCCCCGAATCAATAAACATATCCTCAGGTGAGGGTTAAAAGTAAAGTGAAAAACATGGTTACCTCTTGCTACTCACATTCAGTTATTGTTAATGTTTTCTTTTCTTTTTCATTTGTTATCTACACACACACACGATGTTTTTCTGAATGATTTAAGTTTCACATGTCGTATGTCTTTCCTAAGAATAAGGATGATCTGTGATGTAACCAAAGTGCTTAATAAATTTATGTTGATACAATGCTTCTATCATCTACTTTCTCTGTTCCGGTGACCTAATAATGTTCTTAATAGCATTTCCCCCTTCCAGGATAGAACCTAATTAGCCTCGTTTAATCTGGAACATTTCCCCCCATTTATTTATTTATTTATTTATTCATTCATTCATTTAATTGAATGAATTTACATTCAGTATTATTTTGTATTAATTATAGGTGTACAGAATTGTGGTTAACTAGAACATTTTTGTAGTATTTTTGTTTTTTATGACATTGACATTTTTGAAGAGTATAGTTCTATGTCACTTCTGAAAAATAGAAAGTTTCTCATTTCCCATGAGTCTGTTGTTTCCTTGTGATTAGACCCAGGCTCTGTGCTCTCAGCGGGAAGGCTGTGCAGGTGAGGCTGCGTCCCTCTCAGGGCATCACAGCTGGAGGCACATGGTGACCAGCTGCCTTTCGTTGGTTAAATTTGACCACCCAGTCCTGGTGTTGCGTGATTTTCAACTGTATAATTACTGTTTTTTTTTCTCCTTTGCAACTACTGAGTAATCAGTGGGGAGATACTTTAATTCAATGCAAATACCCCTTTTCCCTTCAAAATTTCCCTATAGATCTAGTATTCATTGAGGCTTCTTGCCTGATCCAGTTTACTGTAATTCTTGTGTAACGCTGATTTTCTAGCTCTCCCGCTCCCTCTGTATTTATCAGTCAGCACTTGACATTCCACTGTAAGCAACTCACACCATCCCTGCCTTTTATTTACTTTTTAAAAATTGATAGTTAACACTTATTGAGGGTTAACCATATATCAATTAGTTATTGGCATGGACTTACTAGTTTCTGGGTTTTTTTTAGTGGTTTGTAATACATTACTGTCCTTGATTGTCGGGTCAGTACAAGCCCTCTTAATTTGGCTTTTGCACTCTTTTGACCTACCCTGGTCAGTTTTTGTTACTTACTTTCACTTTGGTACAATATGGTATTTCAGATGCATTTTCTACTTACCCCACATCCACCTGGTTGTCAACCATTTCTCCAAAGAGCCCTGTTTCCCTTTAGTGGGGAAAGATCAAGATCTAGCTATTCGATGTGGTCCTTGCTACTGGGGTGGCTGTGTTTCTTGGTCCTTCCAGTAGACAAAGCTAGGAATTATATGCATGCAAGTACACATATATACAAATATACATGCATATATATATGTATGCATATAAACATGCTTATTCACATTTTAGAAATCATGAGCTCACATAATACCTCTAATTTCTATCCATCCACAAAGGATTATACACACACATAAAGAACAAATGAGTTATATGTATATATATATATATATACACACACACACATACACATATATATAATTTATTTTATTTATTGGAGGTGGGGGGAGAGAGAGACATTGCTTTATTGTTCCACTTATTTATGCATTCATTGGTTGCTTCTCGTTATGTGCCCTGACCAGAGAGGGAATGCACAACCTTGGCGTGTTGGGTCGATGCTCTAACCAACTGACCTACCTGGGCAGGGCCGCACAGAGTGCTGTCTTGCCTTCCCTTGTTTCATATTTATATGTCCTTTTTTTGACCCTGAGAACTTTGGCTGCCAGCGCCAGTAACACATATACTCATTTCCTCAATTCCAAAATACATCAAAAAACAGTTTCAAGGTTGCTTTGGCCAAACCACTAAAGCTGATAGTGTTTTGCAGTGCTTTCACTCACAGAGCACCTTGCCAAAACTGAGGACGCGGAGTCAAACACCCTGTTCAGAATTTACTTGGGGTGGCCCTTCCTCCTGCCTTGCCTGTTACTGGGGTATGGTGCTCATGTGAGATCTTGTCTCAGTTTGCTTTCAGTTACAGGTCCCCTCCTCATATCCTTTCCTATTTGACTTTTTTCTGAAGATGTAGAAGATTAACATGCTTTTAAAAGTAAAATTATACAAAAAGGTACATTCAGAAAAGTAATGGCTCGCTCCCATGTTCCTTCAATCCTGTTGCTTCACACTTCCTTGTATATAACCAACTTCACTGTTCTATGGTTTATCCTCCCTGTGCTTCTGTTTGCAAAGATAAGCATATTTTAAATGCTTCCTTCTTTCTTGCCCAAAAGATAGCATACTGTATATATTATTTTGCACTTTGTTTTTCTTCTACTTAGTAATTCGTCCTAGAAATCTCTGTATCAGTTTACTGAGACCTTGTTCTTTTATACAGCTGTATGGTATTCAACTGAGTGTAGATTGCACAGTTTACTCAACCAATCTCTTATGCTGGGGCATTTAGATTGTTTTCCCTTAGAACTTTTTCTGTAGTCAATAACTTTGCGTGTATGTATTTTTTATATTGTAGGAGGGTGTCTTTGGGGTGAATTCCCAGGAGTGGGAATGCTTAGTCAAAGAGCAATGCCATTTTGTAGTTTGTTAGTTATTGCCATATTCCTCCTCTCCAACCTCCACTCAAAGGCTTTGTGGCATTTTGTATTTCTGCCTGCAGTGTATGAACATACCTGGGACTATAGATGTAATATTTGCCCCAGGTCTTCCTAACTGTGGCTTTGTGAGTAATATTTGGATACTGATGCTACACAACAGTTTGGTTTGGATTCTCTCAGGTTCAGTAATGCACTACTAGGCTTGTGGTCACATAGCATGGTTCAAGTCCAGGTCTCTCACTTATCTAACCTTGTATAATTCACGCAACAACCTTTAACCTACATTTCCCAATCTGTAACGTGAGGATGATAATACCCGTCTTACAGTGTGGTTGCCAGGTTGAAAGCACCTAGTCCAAAGTTGGACATGAAATAGGCACACGGTACCTGTATCTGAACTGGAACTGTCTTGGCCTCATGTCTCTTAGAACTACTGAAGTTTTGCACAGAAAAGGCCTCTGGGATCACCTCGTTCTTGGCCAGTCTTGGTTGATGAATGGCTTGTGTCGTGGCAGGAAGGGGACCCCAGTTTTCCAGGCCCAGGGACTTACCTTTGTTTTGTTTACTAATATGTTTGTGACGTTCCCCATAATTAAAACACGTAGGTCATTTGTTTGGAAGAAATTTTTAAATTGTGCTTAAAATTTTTTATTAGTATGAGTAGTTCTTACTAAATACGTCTTTATTTTTAACAAGCTTAAGTAACATTTGTTATTAATTTTTTTAAACATTTGTGAGATTGGGAATGATGATTGATTATCATTAAAAATTAAATCTGCAAGAAAGAAATGTTGACATTTTAGTAAATGCTACAGTTTCTCCAAAGAGCAGATGAGGAAAAGGTAGAATAAAAACAGGAACAACAGAAGCAAACCAGCTGGAATTCTGGGTTGGTATCTGAACTTTTCCAAATAGGAAGAAGAATAAGGTCAATGTAGTAGTTTTCAAAGTTTATTGAAACATGATATCAGTATTTTCTAATGATTTGGCTTGTGTTCTTTTTTTGAATTTTGGAGGAAAGAAAAAAAGTAGAGCAACACAATATAATACAACCAACCCTATAATTTATGTTTTATGAACCTAGAGTTACATGTGATTATTATTCATCAAGCAACCAATTTACTCATCTGTAAATGAGATCAAGAGGTTTGTCACATTTAGTACATATTTTGAGTATATAACCCACACAACTGACAAAGGAGTACTGGGCTATTTGTTGTTTTTGTTCTTTTATTGAGAACTGTAACATAAATGTAGGAATGGAAATTAATTTTATTCTCTGAGTGCTCTGCTGAAATGCACATGATTTTTAATTCAAACCATATTACATGCATTTCAAAAAGAATTGAAAAAAAGAACTGGTGTGTGTAGGGGTGTTTGTGTGCTAGAATATTTTTTAAACCAAAGTAATGAAGAAGCATTTCCTTAAAAAAAAAAGTACTTTGTTTATCTAAATCAGGGAAATGCCAGTTACCTTACCAGCTCTTGGAGACTCACAGTACACGTTAGCACATCAAAAAATATGAGTATTTTAGCCATAAGAAAGGATGAAATACTGCCATTTGTGACAACATGGATGGATCTTGAGAGTATCATGCTAAGCAAAATAAATCAGATGGAAAAAGACAAGAACTGCATGATGTCATTCGTATGTGGGATATAAAACAGAAAGCAACAAGTGAACAAACAAAGCAAACTCATAGATGCAGAAACAGAGTGGTGCTTACCAGAGGGGGGTCGGGCTGAGGGAGGGGATCAGGGTAAAGGGGGTCAAGTTTATGGTGACAGAGGGAGACTAGACTTTGGGTGGTGAGCACACAATGCAGGGTACAGATAGATGATGTATTATAAAACTGTATGCTTGAAACTTATATAATGTTACTAACCAATGTCACCACCAATAAATGAAATCTGAGTATTTAACCCATTGTTTCCCCAAACTTACTTGACCATAGAACTCTTTTTTTTTTTTTTTGACAAGATCACAAGACGCTAACATTGTACGAAACACTCTTAAGGGAGCATTGTGTAAAGAAAAAGCTTGAATAAGATAATATCTCACTCTGTTTTAAATTTCCTTCTAACATCCTCTTAACATGACGAGATTGGTAATTTCTGTTGTTGCAGCTCACTCGGAATTCCTCCTCGGGGCGGGGATGCCTGGGGGACAAGGGGACAGTCACTGAAACAGACACAGTGCTCTCTCACACACACAGTTTGATTTTTCTAAATGCAGTTATTCAATCTTGCCATTTTTAAAGATAAAATGTCTCAAAATGCTTAAAATTTTATGATATCTCTTTAGTTTATTTTCAGTTAAAGAATAAAATAAATCTTTCCAATTCCACCACTTGCCTTCCTTTGCTTTATCTGTAATTATATTATTCATTCGCTATCAGTCCCTCTGATGATTTTGGTTTTTTCTCCCTCCCCCACTGCCCCCACTCTACAGTCCCTAAAATAAGTTGACAATTGCCAAGTGCATATATTGTAAATCTTGTAGAGATCAAATGCTTAAAATAAAAATCCCTCTGTACTTTAGACTAGTAATCTGCACACTTCTCTCCTCTGCCCCTGGAGGTCACGGATGCAGCCTCTCTGCTGTAGGTCCTGACAGCACGTGACAACCATCTTTCCGCTGGTACCCCACTGACCTATTTCACTCTCAAGTCTCTGACCTCAGGTTATTTCTGGTGATCTTGGACATGGGCAAATGTACAATAATTTCAGAATTATTGAGGATTGACGTGTTCATCCTCATAATTCCAGGGAGGCTGGAAGGCAGACTGACTGTCCAGTGGCGGCTGCTTCCCGAGGCGGAAACAGAGGAACTGTCTGGAGTGGGGCCCTGTGTGCCAGGGCGGGTCAGGCTTGGGAGAGGCAGTGAGGCCTGACCCGGCCCGGGGAAGGCACATCACATCGCTGTGCAGCTTGCCCTGTGAGCCCCTCCGTGACCCTGTCTGTCATCTCAGAACACTTAGGAGAAGCCAGGCTAAGGTAGATTTCTTTCTTCAGGACTGCAAAGAGAAACATTGACAGCAAAGACGAGAAAAGAGACTGAGAATACCAGAGGGAATTAGGTTGGGAATTCATCGATGTGGTCCTGAATTCTTTACACATGACGGAATTGGGGGTTTGAGCCAAGTTTACCTATAGATGCACCCCAGTGGGGTCCCCACGTGATATCTGATTCCCAGGTGATTTGAGCTGGATCAGTCCACAAAATGAAAAGAAATAGATTCAGACCATAGCTTCGCGTCTGGCATGAGAGGACAAAAGCTGTGAAGGTGTTTGAGTAATTTTGCCAAAAGCAAGCGCTATTATATGCTTGGATAAAGTTTCTTAGCAGTAGATTGGAATGAACTTGAGTTAAGCAGAGCCTCATCTTTGTATGGAGGAGAGGACAGGTGCTAACTGTCTCTGTTGGAAAGGCTTAGTGGGGAGAAAGGCATTTGCGATACTGCCTCAGTCACCTTCATGCCAGCAGTTGCTGAAGTGGCGAAAACATGCCCAGGGTATTCAGAATCCTTGGTTCCTTTTTTTGTTGTTAACCCTCCTTTTGGTATTCGGATTATTCTGCTGACAATGGGAGAAAAGCCAGGCAGCTGCTGTCAAAGCCCTGTGTAAAGGGAGGGTGTGTTTGTGCATGTTGTTTGCACACAGAAGAAGTTATTAGGAGGCCTGCGGGAGGCTCTTATGTTCCTTTAACATATTTGTACCCAGGGGAACTTGAGAAAACCCCTTTCTGGTTGGATCTTAAGTACCCTTTATCCTTTCATTGAGAAATAGTTCTTTTAAAAATATACGACAAATTAGATACCTTGTGACCAGGCCTCTATTTGAAAAAGCAAATGAATAGTAACGTTTATGTGAAGACTGAAGTGAACATCAGTCCACGAAAAATTTGAGATTTCTTTTATTTTTATGATTGAATGCTTTTTGGTTTCTCCTTTACCTTTGGAGATCTGGATTCTGCATAGTTAAGAAACTTTGAAAATTTGGTTCAGGTGTGTAACTGCCACCTTATTTGTGGGTGCTCTTGCTAGTGGGCGGAAGTGCCTGTGTCACACAGCAGTCATCGCCAGCCCCCATTTCTTGCCGCTGGTGCCCGGAGGTCCTGCTTCCGGTGCTGACAGGCACAGGAAGATGGTGGGGGTGCACACATGACGGAGGGCGGCAGAGGGCAGGGGACAGGCAGCCTGTCCTGTACTCGCTTTGTCGTAATCATTTATCCTGATAACAATGCAACCACAAGCAAGATTATTGTAAAATATGTGGCCTCTACATTATATTTTTGGATAATCCAGTGACCTTCAAAACACTCACCTGTTATATAAGAAACACTTAAAGGTAGTTACTTCTCTGGATGGGGACTGTGGACAGTGGCTATCATTGGGTATCCGCTTTGGTAACTTTTGGTGTTTGTACCATCAGTGTGTGTGTACTATATGCTTCAAAAAAGAAGGTAAAAGGGAAAAGGGTCCCTCTAAGCACTCCCATCCGCTGACAGGATGCTTGCTTTCCCACCCTGCCCCGGGACCTCGTGTGACTTCCCCTGCACTCCCTTTCCCAGCCCTCCCCCCAGTTTCTTTTACTTTCGAGGACAACACTTTCTGCATTCATTGACTTTTCTTCCTCACCTCTAATTTTGTACTCCCTACCTCTTTCATGAATGTCACTGAAGATTTCGCACCGTGAAATGCAGTAACCTCCTCCGAAACGCCGCTTGACCTTTCTGGGTCACAAGAGACTTGCGCTCCCCTCCAGGCCTCCCTGAACTGTTGCCTCCCGGTCCAGTTTGACCTCTTGCATCTCTGCTGTGATTTGACCTTTCTTCACTCTGGACTTGCTTTCTGAGCAATTTTTTAGCATACTCTTGGGTGAAATCATCTGTGTCAGCAGATACGATGTGACTTCAGCTCTCCTCCGGAGTGTTTCCTGGCCAACAAGGCACGGTTAGTTCTCAGTTCGATGGGCATCTCAAAATCAAAATAGCCTGAACTTACCGTCCATTCCCTCGCCATCCAAATCCCCATTTCCCCGACTTGCTGTATTTTACTACTTTGCAGCACCCAGGCCAGAAACCTGGGAATTGTCCTGAGTTCTTCCTCCACCTCACAAGGTTTTGGAATTACGGGCCACCTTGCTGTAACATGCATATCTTGGGTCCGTTTTCATCACACCCTTTCAGTTTTACAAACAAACTTCTAAACTGGGCCTCATTCCAGATGGACTTGGGAAAAATTTCATGCATATAAATGTTCTGTGCTTATTAAAAGTAGTGGGGACAGGGAGGTATTTTAATTATTCCTCTGCATTGACAATCTTGTTTATGAAGCCATAGAAACCTCGTTCCAGGAGCATTCCTCCAATTGAGACATGAGCTTGGTTTTTATTAGACACTAAATTAGCAATTATATAACTTCACAGAGCTTGCGGCTTATTATTTTAGTGCTTATGTTGTTTTCCTACTTAGTCATTTAAACACAGAAATGGTATCTTCTCCTGCACAGTGTGAATTACCTCTACTGTTGCCTTTGTTTCTTATGTATTGAATATAGATAATTAGGTAACCACCAGATTAAAACTATAGTTAAAATTTATTATATACGTATTACATCATATGCCATATCATTTAATTTAATTCACCCAGTAACTCGATGCAGAACAGAGAAAGTCAGAATCTGACATTATTTAGTGTGCCCAGACTGTACTGCTGTGCTGGTTGTTTCTCCCTGTGACCCTCTCGAGATTCATTAGGTACCAATTTGAGTGTGGCCTGATATTCCTGAAAGTAGTACATTTATGGGCATCTCCTTTTTATTGGGAGTTGATTTGCACATGGTCAGTACTTTTCCCATTTTGGTGCCCATGTATTTGGGACTGAAGCGTTTGCGGTGCTTCCGTACCATCCCCAGGCTGCTCGTGGTCATGGGCGCTATAGGAGTAGGTAGTAAAGGTCATGGCATTAAGATTTACGTGGAACTTATATTGTAACTTTAATTAAAGGTTTAAAGCAAACTACTAAAAATAGCTACAAAGAGATCATTTTTCTTTGTTTTAAGTGTTAACAATACATTTTCTGTTTCCTCGAAGTTTTGTTACCTGGAGAGGAGTTCAGGTGGCTGGCATCTGAAGTACGTGGTGGTCGGTAACTCACGTTCTCTTTTTTCTCTCTCTCAGTGCAATGAGACCTCCTTCTTCTTTGAAGCGCGAAGCAAAACTGCTTGCAAGCACCTTTGGAAATGTAGTGTAGAACATCATACGTTTTTTAGGTATGTTAATATGGAGTTTTGTTCATTGTTCTAAAAAGTGAAAATCACATTTGCTTTTATAACAAGAATTCTGTTCTATCTATAAGTAGAAATTTAGAAGTTTTTCTGTTTTTTTTTTCCAGTCACCTAATCCTCTTGATCACATTAATACAAATAGGTGTATATGCCCACACATACATACATACACACATACATACACATAGATTTCTTCTTTGCTTTCTTTGCTCACACTGTCAGAAAAGGCCAAGGATATTATGATGATGATGATGATGATGTTTATGGAAACAGTGTAGCTTTGGTATTTGTGGAAATTGTGTTCTGTTGTGGACATGCTAACTTTGAAATGTCTGTTGTCACCCAAGTGGAGATGTTGGATGTATAAGGCTTGTGAGAAAGACCAAGGTTGGCCACATGAATTTAGTTAGAGTTTAAGCAAAGAGGACTGGAGGAGGTTGCCTATGAAAAAAACAAAGAGAGAAGCAGAAAGCCAAGGACAGAGCCAAGGACAGAGCGGTGGGACCCTGCCAGCATTTAGAGGAAAGGAAGAGTCAGCCACGGATTAGAAGAAGGAGTAAGCAGGAAAGTGCTTAGGAAAACAGGAAGTGAGGGAGGCAGATGTGGTGAGTAGGGAGCTGGCCGCCCTCCTGCTTGCTGTGCCCCCAGGAGGTGAAGATGAGGGAAGAGAATTGATCACTGGATTGTGGTGACACTTTTTGTTCATTTCACATCCTTATGGTGTAAAGATACAACTAAATTTTATTAGGTACTACATTAATGTTTATTTATGTTTTTAATTTTAAAACAAAATGAGTTCTTTCCCTTATTCCTGGTTGATTTGCATGGAACAATTTTCCCAAATAGCATGATATGGGAGAAGTATTCTTATGAAATGACCAGTGACCTTTATAGAGCATGTACTAGGAGAGGGACGTTGCCCAGAAAGTCTGAGACATGACCTCTAGTTCAGTGGGCTGGGTGGAGGAGTGTGTCTGTTGAAGGTGCCCCGGAGTGGGAAGTGCTGGACCACATGGTGCAAAGACCAAACCGCCAGGTCAGGTGTGATTAACTGCCGTAAGCACCTTGGCTTGGCCAAATCAACGTAGTGATAAAGTTCCCAAGATTACTTAAGTACAGAAAATAATTTGATTCACAATGAAAGCTTCTGATGATAGTGATGTCTTTAGGAAGTATGAGTATTTTGATATTAGATATATATAAATTCCTAGAATGTGCTTGTGTTTCAACTATTATCTTGTAATAACTGATTACTATTTCCTGCCAATATGTAGAATAAATCAGATATTTTGATTAGCTGTTAAAGTATTACATTATTATATTTTCTACATAGTTTTTGCTCAAATATTGCATAAGTATCTGTATTTGTGAGTCTTTATTTAATTTTATTTTAAAAATTCATCAGGATGCCAGAAACTGAATCAAATTCATTGTCAAGAAAACTCAGCAAGTTTGGATCCCTGAGTACTAAGCACCGGTATAGGTAAATGGCATCTTTCCCTTGGGGAGTATCTGTGAATACATAAATACTTAACTCAGCTGTCCACATACATACACACTCCGGGCTTTGAAAAATATTTCTACAATACCCATGAATTTCATAAACATAATACTGTATTTAAACTTTTTGACAAAAAGTAGTTTTTCAGGTTTCACTTAATGTCTGTATTAGTTATATTAAGTTTAGGGCTTTTAGAATGTACTGGAGCTTATCTGCAGAAATGTACTTTGATGCATATTTGAATTATTTCTATGTTGCGATTATGAAACAAAGTAGATATTTTGAATGTAGCTGATCGCAGTTCTTAAGACAGTCCGTTGACCCGGGGTTGTAATGCAGTGCTTGCTTTATACTGTGGATCAAATCATGCTTTCTGCAGCAGAAATCCTACATGCAGTAATGCTAGCAATTGTATCTAAACTTCATCGAGCAGTTGCTAAGTGCCATGTAGCATGCTAAATGTTTTCCATTTATTATTTCATTTAGTCATCGCAGTCTTAATATTATCCTCATAATATGTGAGGAAACTAAGGCTTAGAGAGGCTGAGTCACTTCTCAAGGGAAGCCAGCTGGCAGGCAGTGCGGTGGGGCTCCCACCCTGGCAGTCTGACCGCTGGCCTGGGCTTTTATCCGTTAGGCAGACTGTCAGCATGTTGCAGGGAATCACAATGTGATCGTCTGGGCACCTGCTTGTGTCTTTTTCTAATACACAAAAATGGGGGACTTCTCTGTTCTGAAAAAGAATTGTTTTGTTTGAACTCCTTCTGTTAAGTGGAGAGCCCATGATGGGTAAGACACGGCACCGGGTGCCTAGAGGTCCAAAGATTCAGACTGAACCACCTCCGCCTCCGAGAGCTCCAGCAGAGGCCTGTCCCAGGCCCTGGAACCCCGAGCAGGGTGCAGAGATGCTGCTCAGGAGGTGGGGCGCTATTCTGTCAGCCCCACTGGAGACATTGCTGAGGGAAACCTTACCTAGGGGACTTAAAAATAGTCGAGTCAAGGATAAGGGTGTGCCAGATTTTGATTCCTCTCTTTTATAAACTAGTTTTTTGGTTTTGAATTTGAAACCAGAGATAAGCAATAACAGAGTGCTTAATATTAAATGTTTGCTGCATTCATCTTTATATATTACTCACTTGGATATTTTGCCCATTTGATGACTTAAATACAACTTAAATTATTGTATTATAGGTGTTCTCAGTGTTTGGTGTTCCTTGATGTATAAAAATTTAGCCTTTAGGTTATTGAGGTTCTTTCCCAGACAGTGATATAGTTATCAGGAATTTAAGGGAAGAGTACATACTTTTATATGGAGGACAGCTAATGGTGGCTAATAGTCACCATTTTGGCCGTTCTTTCATTTAGGGTGTGAAACATTTCAAGGGTTACAGGGAAAATGTGTCACTCTATCTCTGTGTTCCTACTATTAAAATTATAATTATGGTGTTTAACATATGCTGTAGTTGGTTTCCTCAAATTTACTTATACCTGATTTCTCAAATTTATTGAAATGCAAATATGTAGCTACTGGGAATTATTATTATTGGATTTTGCATATTAAATATCATTTCTTCTAAGAAAGTAATTAAAAGTAACCTTTGCAGAATTGGAGGCTCTGCTAAATCTGTTCTAATTTAGTGGCTAGTCTTAACTGCCTAGTAAGTCTTAATGAAACCCGAATCTCCAAGTCTGTCTGTAGAAAGCACCAACGTTACACCATCCTTGGAAGAAATGTTTCATCCCACTGCACAGAGCTGTGCTTTGGGAGGGATGGGTCTCTGACTGCTGGGTGGCCGCCAGCACACCGACTGTTACTTGTCAGAGGAGGCAAGATAACCAGCTTTTAACAAACATCATGTGCCCGCCCCTTTCTTGAGATATTCTGTAGACCTGGTGGAATGAAAGCGGAGCTCTGCAAACCGAGGGGGCCTCCTTCTTTACCCTGGGGGATAAAGATCAGCATAGCAAGTGCTGCGTGTGCATCTGTGCAAGTGTCTGTATTTGTGTCTACAATTGTGTGTAGGTGTTTACAGTGCTGTGTCTCTAGGGGTATGTGTGATGTAGGAAATCAGAGTTCTAGTCTTTGTTCCTTTCCTGCATCTTTGGACTTGCAGAATGCCAAGGACATTCCAGCATCTTTTAGAAAAATTAGTCATTACTTAAGAATGGAAAAATCAGACCCTTTTAGTTATGTGTGACAGCCAATCTTTTCCAAAATTCCAAATTAAATTTATGGGGAAAGGCTGAGCTGAAATCTGACAATCTAATTCTTTTGTTGTTGTTTTATTATCAGATACCAGTAATCTGAAATAGAAGTTGATCAAATATTTCATTAAAATATTTTATTATACACTGATAGCTCTTTTTCTGAGTCCCTTAAAAATTAACTTTGTTTTTACCTCTTGTTAAGTTTGTAGGGGACTAGTTTTGATGAGTGAATGAGCTGTGTAGAATTTATAGTCCAGCAATGGGAATTGGGCTTGTGAAACCCCCCTGAGAGCCCAGACCACCTTCTTGTAGGACTGAAATCATATGAATTTTCCACATTTCTTAAAGTGTGGAAGACAGAACAAGTTCTCACGAGGACCGCCTGTGTGTCAGCTGTTTTCACGTGCATTGCTTTATTCAGTCCACTTGGTGACCCACTAAAGGAGATAATCATATCCTCACTTACACAGACGAGAGATTTGAGCCAATGACCCCAAAAGTAAACTAACCGAAATAAAGACCTTTAACCAGTAAGTGGCAAAGCTAGGATTTGAACGCAGGTCTCTCTATTCTTGTTCTTTTTCTACTACCCCACTGATTGCCAGTTGTGTCCCCCACTTTGGGGCTGAAAAAGGCCACTTGGCGTAGGATGGGAGTGTGTGTGCCCGAGTATGAGGAGGAAGGGAAGTGGGTGATCTTGGGGGTAAATCTCTGTCCTGTCGCTACAACAGTCACCAGGCCCTGGAGATCCCTCTAGTTATCAAATACTTTCTGCTGCAAGGAAACAGTAAGAAAACTGCACAAGGATATTTCTGCTAGGAATTAGTAAGAACAAGTAGAAATATAAATAATGAAAACAAGGCTCCAGGAGATTTAGAAAATAATCTGTTGAAGACCACAGAGAGCTGTAACAGAGCTATGTGTTTTAGACCAGGGTTGCCACTTCAAACCCAGGGGCTGAGTGTTCCCCTCCTCTGCCCACTCTGCCAGGCGGTGCCACGCTGACCAGCTGGAGGTCAGAAAGCTTGTTCTAGTCCTGGGCCCCATACAGCCCATGGTGGATCAGTTTGTGTTCCTGGACCACAGTTTTATTAATCTTGTGATATGATCTTGTCATTTCTCCTTTATTCCTGGGAGAGAAACCACAAGGAAAAATTGAATAATGTAAAATCTTATTATAAAATGCCTCAGTGGTCCACATAATGGGTTATATTTTTAGGGCAAATTATTTTTTCCTTTATGCAATAATGTACATAGTACCCAAGTGTTATAGCTGAGAAAGTCTCTTGAAAGTATTTATAATAATGGAATTTTGCTCTCTGTATGGATTTAAAAAATTTTTTAACTATATTTTATTGATTATGGTATTACAGTTGTCCCATTTTTTCCTCCCTTTATCCCCTCCATCCTGAGACCTCCACCCTCAGCATTCCCCCTCTTAGTTCATATCCATGGGTTGTATATACAAGTTTTTTGGCTTCTTCATTTCCTATACTATTCTTAACTTCCCCCTATTTTGTACCTACCATTTATGCTTCTTATTCCCTGTACCTTTTCCCCCATTTTCCCCCTCTCCCACTGATAACCCTCCATGTGATCTCTATTTCTGTGATTCTGTTCCTGTTCTAGTTGCTCACTTATCTTGTTTTTGTTTTTTAGGTTCAGTTGTTGATAGTCGTGAGTTTGTTGTCATTTTCCTGTTCATACTTTTTGATCTTCTATTTCTTAGATAAGTCTCTTTAACATTTCATGTAATAAGGGCTTGTTAATGATGAACTCCTTTAACTTGACCTTATCTGGGAAGCACTGTATCTGCTCTTCCATTCTAAATGATAGCTTTGCTGGATAGAGTAATCTTGGTTGTAGGTCCTTGCCTTTCATGACTTTGAATCCTTCTTTCCAGTTCCTTCTTGCCTGAAAGGTTTCTTTTGAGAAATCAGCTGATAGTTTCATGGGAACTCCTTTGTAGGAAACTCTACTTTTCTCTTGGTGCTTTTAAGATTCTCTCCTTATCTTAAATCTTGGGTAATTTAATTATGATGTGTCTTGGTGTGGTCCTCCTTGGGTCCAACTTCTTTGGGACTCTCTGAACTTCTTAGACTTTCATGTCTATCTCCTTCACCAGATTGTGGAAGTTTTTCTTCATTACTTTTTCAGATAACTTTTCAATGTCTTGCTCTTCCTCTTCTCCTTCTGGCACCCCTATGATATGCATGTTGGAACAGTTAAAGTTGTCCCAGAGGTTCCTCAGCCTCTTCTCATTGCTTTGAATTCTTGTGTCTTCATTCTACTGTGGTTGAATGTTTATTTCTTCCTTCTCTTTCAAATCGTTGATTTGAGTCCCAGTTTCCTTCCCTTCACTGTTGGTTCCTTGCATATTTCACTTTGCATAGCCTTCACTTTTTCCTCTATTTTGTGTCCATACTCAATATTTCTGTGAGCATCCTGATTACCAGTGTTTTGAACTATGCATCTTATAGGTTGGCTAGCTCTTCATCACTTAGTTCTTTTTTCTGGAGGTTTGATCTGTTCTTTCATTTGGGCCATTTTTCTTTGTCTCGGTATACCGGTTACATTATAAGGGGTGGGGCCTTAGGTATTCACCAGGGTGGGGCTACCCACTTTGTTGTATTTTGGCACTGTTTTGGGGGAAGGGTCAGAGAGGGATTAATGCTGCTTGCTCAGCTCTTGCCCCGCTTTTAGTCACTTCCCCATTACTCACAAGTGAATTGGGCCCTTCTGGTGCTGATTTCGGTGGGTATACGTTTAGGACCCCTGGGGCCCCTCTAACGGACTCTCCTGTGAGACTGGGACTTTCTTCTGCTGCCACAACCCCCACAGATTTTTATAGCCAGAGGTTTTGAGGCTCTATTTCCCTGTGCTGGAACCCTGGGTTGCATGATCTGTCTCACTCCCCAGTTCCTCCTGGTTTATCCACATGCAGATGTGGGACCGTGCAGTCTGCCAGCCACCACCTTGAGAGCATATCCTTTCTGTTCCAGCTGCCCTTCTCTGCTCCCCTACCAGTCTGGATGAATGTTTCTTCTTTAACTCCTTGGTTGTTGGACTTCCATACAGTTTGATTTTCTGGCAGTTCTGTTTGTTTTTTGTTTTTAAATTGGTTGTTGTCCTTTTGGTTGTGCTAGGAAGCAAAGTGTATCTACCTATGCCATCTTGGCTGGAAGTTCCTGGATTTTATTTTTTTAATCTTTTCAGGAAAAGAGGGGTTGCTATTTGTATTACCTTATGTACTACCTTTAAAAAATAGTTAACTTTCAAATGGAAGAAAACATATCCCAGTTTGCTTCCCTGGTTCTCATGAATTATTGAATACAAAGTATACTCAGGGATGGAATCTGATATCTCAATTTATGGTAACTCATATCAAGTGATGTGCCCAGTTAGTCTGAGAAGAAGCCAGTTTTTATGAGTGTTTTCAAGCATTTTTTAAAATTTCTTTTTTAAAAAAGATTTTTATATATTTATTTTTAGTGAGAGAGGAAAAGAGGGAGAAAGAAAGGGAGAGAAACATGAATGTGTGGTTACCTCTTGCACACCCTCTACTGGGGACCTGGCCTGCAACCCAGGCATGTACCCTGAATTGGAATTGAACCAGAGACCCTTTGGTTCACAGGCTGGTACTCAATCCACTGAGCCACACCAGCCAGGGCCTTTTTAAAAAATTTCTAAAAAAGGTGGATGGGGTAGTGAGAGGAGAAACTTTCACTGAAGCATGTAGGAGGTGAATTTTGCTATATAAATGTCATTTGGGAGAGATTCACCTATTTTAATTCTGTAAATGTAAGGTCAGTAGGATTTGGGGCTGTTTAAAAGGGTTTTTGTTGATGGCTCTTCCTGAGGTGAATCAAACTGGACAAATGGAAATGCATTTTTTTTTATACCTAAGTACAAAAGTGATAGTCAGGGTCATTCATTGGCTTAAATTTAGCAGCTGTGGACTCTGTTTTCTGTAGTATGGATGTTCACTGAAATCCAGCAAATGAAATTACACAATTCTTTGAGATTCTTTGAGATTTGAAATTCTTTGTAATTTCAAATTCTTTGAAATTACACAAAGCTCACCCTCCTGAATCCTCACAGACCCTTCAGAGAAGCTGTGCGTGGGTTTTTAGGCCTGTTATAAATCTTCTGGGCACCTGATCTGGCATAGGCGAGGCGGGACAATAAATGGTTGATTGTGCCGTAGCAGGGGTGACAGTGGCTCACACAGTGGTCCTGTGGGGAGGCTCTGCAACTTGCCATGCAAGTCCAACCTGGGGTCATGCTGACTCGTGCAGAGTCATTGCCCTGATGTAATTCAGCCCAATGTAATTTCTTCATTATTTTGTGGCAGAGCTGGAAGGTGATTCTCTATTTCCAGCCCATCATTCTGCTTAGACTTCACTCCTTTAATAAACCCCCTTTCCCTGTTTCTTCTCCTGAAAGATATTCCTTTTGTCTAACCTAAATGTTTCCCATTGGAATTTAATGCTACTCTACTTCTTTGGTTAACATTACAATGAGAATCAGTTGGAAACCCATATATGCTTAAGCCCGTGTGAGTGTGTGTTTTTCCTTCTTTTTTTACTTTGCAGATATTCTGAATGAGCTGTTGTTTAATTTTGTGGCTGTGTGGTTTTATCTGTGTTAACCAAAATGTTGCATTTTCAAGTGGCAGGACTGCATTGCAAATGAGTAGAGATCTTTCTATTCAACTTCCCCGGCCAGATCAGAATGTGGCAAGAAGCCGAAGCAAGACTTATCCTAAGAGAATAGCACAGACACAGCCAGTGGGTAAGTAAGTCACCTTTGTCAACTTGCATTTCCTTCTTGATTGCTGTGGTGTAAGATATACTTAGGTAGTGACTATAGCCCAATGGTTTTTTTTTATTATTAGTCATACTAGAATTTTTAATGTGACCCTCAAATTTTCTAAGCAATCAGAAATTATTACTAAGTAGACAAGTAGTTAACTTGAATCACCATAACCTGCTTAATGACTATACGTTCTCTTTGAAGAAATTAAAATTTCAACTGAGTAATTTTTTAGTTGAGTGTATCTGAGATTGGAATTGAAACAAACTCTTAGAAAAGGTCTTTTTTTTAAAAAAAAACACTTGATATAATCTATACAGAATTTACTTATTTTTTTGTTATTGTTGGTATTTGTGAAATATAGATACAGAAAAATATATATTTGTATATATATATATACACACGCACACACAAAATTTAACATTGCTGCAAGCCAAGAAGTCCTTCCTACTTGCTCGTTCACATCTTTACCATCCTATCTCTTCCCAACCATAAAAAAACACTATCTGATTCTGTGATAATTATTTCCTTACTTTTTGTTATAATTTTACTACTTATGTAGCTTCCTCTGGGCAAACTAATTTATTTTGCCTGTTTTTAATGTTATGTGAGACAATCATGGCCTGTGTTCTTTTGTCTTGCTTCTCTCAGTGTTATATGTAGTATATAATAAAGTGCATTCATTTTTCTTGCTGCAAGTATTCTAATGTATGACAGTTTCTTTATCCATTATACTGTTGATGGACATTTGGGTTATTCATATTTTTTTGTTTGTAATACAGACTATTTCTTTAATAAAATCTATCAGTTTTAATCCCTGCTCAATGTTCAGAGCTCAGAGAATTTTACTGACTTTAGGTGTGGCTTGCTTATAGATCACCCTTGTCTGACACTCTCCACCAACTTTTCACATGTTTTCTCTCACCTGAGTCTCACAGAAACCCTCAGGTAGGGCAGGGCAAAGAGTATATTCCCATTTGCAGACCAGGAAGACACGATCCAGCAACTAGATAGCGGTGGGGCTGGGATGAGAGCCCGGGTCTCCTGGGTCATTTTGCTCTATAGTAATTGTGTGAAATGAATGGAAGTTTTAATCACAGTGCTTCCCATCTGAACATTGGGTGACAATTGACACAGCATATGACATCCATGGTTGCATTTACCTCTTGGGCCAGGGCTGCAAAGGAAGTGTTTGAGTTTGCTCCTCTGCTGCTGGCCGTGAGAGTGTCACTTGTTTTTAAAGCCAAATTAGATCTGATTCCTGTCACTAGGCTGGGAGGAAATTAAATTCTTGCTGATGGGCCTATAGTGGCAAAAAGAGGACATGATTTCATTTTGCAATAGATTACCTTACTACCTAAGTATCATCATTATCCCAGTTTGGGTGATGAGGAAACTGAGATTTAAAAAGGTAATTTGGTTGAGATTACGTAATAAGCGGGTAGTTTAGGACAAAAATTTTAGCCTTAATATTTGCTTTCTTTGTCTTAATCCTTTGTATTTATTTTTTGTATATAAGTAATCTTTAATCTCATTTAGATCAGGTCCAGTGTGATATAATCAATAAGCAAACTTTCAAATCCTGTGCTATTTCTGAAATGCCATGCCTCAGGAAATTATCCTGAGACCAGCTGAGAATATTAAAAGCACTCCTTGCTTTAAGTCAACATTTCATTCCACTTGAGATGTGGGAATGATTACATATGCTTTTTATACAAACCCGCTCAGGTTGCTTTTTTTCTTCTCATATGTTCTTATAAAAACATCTGCCTCGGTAACACTTTTTTTTTTCACTGCCTTCGGAAGCCCAAATTCTAGAAGTTGATTAATTTAGGGACAAGAGGTTTTTTTTTGGTTTTGATTTTCTCATGGCTTATGCAGATCCAGTGAAGCACGGTTTTCACAAAGCAATATGGAACTGTGTTGAGCCCTCACATCTACCTCCTACCCCAAGCCCCACCTCCTTGTGCCCCATTGGAACGCCCTCCCTCTCTGGGGGTGGGGGGGGCGAGGAGGCTGTGGCTAGTGCGCTGCCCAGGCTTCTCCAGCACAGACTCTCAGCATCAGGTGGATCTTTTAAAAATGGAGCACAGGTTGTGCTTTTATTATTATTATAAAATACCTGCTTGCTTTAGAAAGTTTAGGAAATGTAGAACCTTCTCACTGAAAAAGAAAAAAATTTTCCTATTCAATTCCATTATCATAGAACTAACACTGTATTATATATATTGCCTTCTACTCATTTGTGTATCTTTTCTGCAAAAGTTATATAGTAATGTTTTACAATTTACTTTTCTTATTGAATAAATATTGTGGATATGTTGTAATAAATTTTTTTTAAAGATTTTATTTATTTATTTTTAGACAGAAGGGAAGGGAGGGAGAAGGAGAGGGACAGAAACATCAATATGTGGTTGCCTCTCATGTGGCCCCCGCTGGGGACCTGGCCTGCAACCCAGGCACGTGCCCCGACCGGGAATTGAACTGGCGACCCTTTGGTTCTCAGCCTGCACTCAGTTCACTGAGCTACACTAGCCAGGGCTGTTGTAATAAATTTTTAAGTGTTCTTGTACAGCAGCATTTCAAGATCTGTATCATTTTCTCCTGCATAAATGTATAGACTTGATATAATTTATTCAACCAATTTTTACTTCTTGAATATTGAAGCTGCTTCAGATTTAGAAGACTATAAATATAACTAAAGTAAATGTCCTTGTAGTAATACCTTTAAGCATTCATGCTAATTTATTATACATATCTGAAACAGTGGTTTACTTTCATCAGTTTTATTTTTAACAGAGGATTAAACAATGCTATGTTTAAAAACTAAGGCTTTGCTGTGCTTACATTTTATTTTGATTTAAATTACTTCCAGCCTAACTTTTCAGGCCTGTATTCCACAAAACTATGATGTGTCCCGAGGACCCAGAGATGACCCTGCCTTTGGCAGTGTGTGATTGTTGGGGTGGGGAAGGACCATCCAGCAAATGTCAGTGATGCAGTGTTACCGTTGCTGTCATGTACATATATATGAAGGATGTCGTGAGGCAGGGATTAATGTTCTGTTTCTTTAAATGGTACGTTTTCTCTTTCCTCTAATTCCCATGTCCTCTGCTTTGAGCTTCAGTTGACTAGCCAGTAGAGGTCCAGTCTCAGTCATCTCCCACTTCTAAGGTCATGGTTGGGTTCTAACTTGGAGCAGAATATTTGAAGGGGGCCCTCTATCTTCAACTACATTAGTCACCACTGAGCTTTTTGTCCCAGCCCACCAGGCCCTGTGAAGGTGGGCAGTTATATGTGAAGCTGGGCTGCTACCTGTGGGGGAGGGGAGGGTTTTCTGGTGAGCCTCCTGGGCTTAGGGTTGTCAGTCAATGATTGTTGGTGCCAATTCAGTGCTTACAGGAACCTCCAATTTGAGGTGCGTTGAAGAAGGAAAGTTTATTCAGTACAGACATCTCAGTTATGATGCAGCATGGCTGTGGAATAGCTCAGTAGTGTTACAGCTCAATTATGAAACAGCATGATTGTAGAACAGCACAGCTGTGAAGTGGCGCTCACTCTGCTGGGCCCTGCTCTGCTCTGCTTCAGTGAGTTGTCTTCAGTGTTTCAGCTCCAGCCTGGGAAATGCAGGCTCCAGTCTTCCGTGAAAAGTGAAAGTTGCCCTTTCGGAGACAGAGGGAAGCTGATTTATACGTGGAGAAGTCCCTGACCCAGTCCCTGATTGGTTTATCCTCATGCAAATGAGGGCTCCAAATTTTTGCAGTTCAATTAGTCCAAAAAATACTGTTCCGATTGGTCAGAATGAAACTGCTCTGATTGGTAGGTGAAGATACTGATGGGGACAGAGCTGTGCAGCTCTAACCAGACAGGGAAAACCACAGTCCTATTGGTTGAAATACAATTTCAGGAACTCAGGTGGCAGGAATACAGCGCAAGTGGGCAGTTCAGTGTAGGCGTCTCCTTAAAGTGCAGTTTGTGTGAGAGGTCCCTGTGTAGAAATGGCCACTAGGCTCTGTTTTGAAAATTTGTGCCCAGTTAGCCATCTGGAGCCCTTCTTAGTAGGTATCTTCTTTCTCAGGATCCACAGCTATTTACCAGAAATCGCTCCTGTGGTCACTTTGTGTAATGACCAAAGACCAATTGTAGCTGAGCAATTGTCTCAGCAAAGGTGAGATTGGAAAGGGAATTTGACTTAGGACAAAATAAAACAAAACAGAAGAACCTATAAAAATGTAGATCTAATAAATCAATCAATAACTATTTATATTGGAATATTATCTAAAGGAAATAAGTGATGGTTAGGGTCAAGCCTGCCCAGAGAGACCGTGCTCCAGTTCCCCCTCTAACGCTCTGCTGTGGAGTGGGGGTGGGGAATGGCCTGCAGGTCATTAGGTCACTGTAGCCGGAGGCCTCTGTCCCCTTCCCCACCACCCAGGCAGCCCCTCCATCCCTGTCACTTCATCAGTTCAGGCTCTGAGCTCCAGAGCAGCTCCTTTCTCAGAAGCTCTGTATTCCTGGCACTCAGGGGTAGCTGAGCAGGAAAGGAACAATAGCTTTCTCTTCTTTAATTTTGACAATTAAAACGGTAGAAATAAAATTTGAAGACATAGAAAAATGTTATTTAATTAGAGTGCATTGTATTTGGCAAACATGGAATTGTGGTTTAAATAGAAAGTAGATTTTATTTGACTCTATTAAGTCTAGCTGTTAATTTTCATAGATTGAATTCTGCTGGTATTCTCTCTAAAGTAAAATTTTAGAACTATAGTTTCAGGAGTTATCAGCATAAATGCTCACCTCTTATTTAACATTTATATATAATACAAAACAAGTTGTGCTAGAAAGGGGACTTACTTTCTGTTAGTTTGTGCCATTAATTTCTAGTGCATGACTTGTAACTCCAGAAGACGTTCTTTTATTTCTTCTGAAGTTAAAAAAATTCAGTCAAACTTGGTGACTGTTCTCCCTAAGTTTTCACTCAGTTCTTTGCAAATAAAAAAAAAAAAAGTCCTTTGTTTCACCTCTCAGTCAGGAATAATAAATGCCCTGGTAGTTAACAAGCCATTGTGTTTAGAATCTGCCAAGGTTAGGCCTTGGCACCACTCTGAGGAAGTGCATTCCAGAACCAAGAGCCCTGCACCCAGCCTGCCTGCTGCCCCACCCAGAGGAGTTCAGCGCCAGGGCAGGCGGCCAGAGCATGCCTGCAAATCTAAATGGCTTCTGAGGAGCTTGGGGTAAAGCAGGAGGTGAGGTGAGATGGCAGGAAGGAAAAGGGAGTATTTGTACAGCCCTTTCTCTGACAAGGTCTTGGCACCTCATGTGGGTGGGTTCTTGTCAGAAGAGAATCTCTGCTATCAGCAGGCAGTACAGACAAGATATTTGGCTATAATCCATAATTAGGTGTAAGAAAAGTAATGGGTGAAGCCACTTGCTATAGATAAACAATGCCATCATAGTCTGATGCAGCATTTTAAGTTCTTAATAATATCAAACTGGAGAACAGAGAAATAAACAGTTGTCTGCAGACAACTGAAAAGCAAGGTCAGGTGACATTCTGGCATTCCCACTTTGAATAGTGGAAGATGCTGCAAACACTGTGCCTGAGGGCTTGTGAAAATGACTCATGAGTGAGGTGCTTTGTGCTGCTGAGGCCAAGCCCATTGTTCCTTTTGCAGGGGTGCGGACCCAGTGCTGTCCAATTTCCAGGTTTTTTTTTTTTTCTTTTTAATTTAAAAAATCCTTATCCAAGAGTATGTTTTTATTGATATTTAGACAGAGGAAGGGGCAGGGCCAGGGAGGGGAGAGAGAGAAGCATCCATGTGAGAAACATTGGTCAGTTGCCTCCTGTATACACCCTGGCCTGGGATGGAACCCGCACCACTTTTGGTGCATGGGATGCACTCCAACCAACTGAGCCACCAGGCAAGGGCCAGATCTTCTAGTGTTTTCATGGAATTTGGATATTTATGTAAACTTTCCAGAATTTTAAGTGTGGTTAATAATTTCCTTTTAAAGAAATTCTCTGTGCTAAATTGAACATTCCTTTTGGTCAGGTCTGCCTCTGCAGTGTGAATGGCTGATCCTCCTGCCCTGGGGGTCACTGTGGGGCTCTCCAGCATGCTCTGTGAGCATTTCTAAATCAGATTCCACACTCCGTGACTCCCAGCATGAGCACTTTGTGGTTAGTAGGTCAGTTGGCCAACTCCAGGAGATGGCGGAGCCATGGAGCTCTGGATCCTGTAGTGAGTGATTCACAGGTGGCTGACCCTCTTGGTGACCTGGGGTGGGTGTGGCCTGAAGCTGGAGAGACAGAAATGCTTTGATATAATGAAGCAAAGTTTTACTTGATGCAGTATATAGCTCTGGGCTGCTGAGCAATCGTAATGTCAAGAAAGTAATAATCACTGGGCACCATTTCTGAATGGCACATTATGCTAGGTGTGATGTCAGCAGAAGCCCACCTTGGCTTGTAGCAGTTAGAAATATATTTATAAAAATGTTTTT
>PVJI01005748.1:0-93241 GCA_004026765.1 Micronycteris hirsuta | reverse complement strand
AAGAAGGGGCTGGAGAGAAGTATTCCAAGTCATGAAAGGCAAGGACCTACATCCAAGAATACTCTATCCAGCAAAGTTTTCATTTAGAATGGAAGGGCAGATAAAGTGCTTCTCAGATAAGGTCAAGTTCAAGAAGTTCATCATCACCCAGCCTTTATTGTATGAAATGTTAAAGGGAGTTATATAAGGTATGGAGGAACATCAACAGGGGAGTTGTAGGAGGAGAGGGTGGGAATGGGGCACAGAATAAGTAGCATAAATGGTAGGCAGACAACAGGCAGGGGGAGGTTAAGAATAGTATAGGAAGTGCAGAAGCAGAAGGACTTATGTGTATGACCTATGGACAAAAGCAAAGGTTCGGGAAAGGGGGGGGTAAGGCGGTGCGGGGCAAGAAGTGGGGGAAGAGTGGGACAACTGTAATGGCATAATCAATAAAATATAGTTTAAAAAAACCCACAAAACTTGGGTGCGCATTATACACCAGAGCACATTATCCGTGGCAAGATAAGGCAATCATTTTGAATTTTAGTGTTCTTATTGGTAAATTAGGGTTAATAGTAGTAAATAACCTCTTAGGACTCTGTGTGTGCATGAGATTGTGTGTAAAGATTAAGTTAACTAATACATTGAAGCCTCAGCACAGTTCTTGACACACAGTGAGATGTAAACTATTGTTACCATTCACCAGGGTCACTCTGGCCACATGATTTGTTTTATTTTGTTCAGTTGCATCTAGGTTTAAAGAGGGAGAGGCTTGAACTGGACTGTACAAATAGCTTTGAATCTTGGACAAAGTATCTAACCTTTCTGTGTTTGGTTTTCTCACCTGTAAAATGAGGTGATAACACTGCCTACTCGCAAGATTGTTACGAGGATTAATTTAGTTAACATTCTTAAAGCAATCAGAACCTTACCTGGCCCTTTCTAGTTCCTTCTGGTAACCTTGTTATAGTTGAAACATACAACACTTCCAGACCACAGCTATGAGAAGGTAGAAAGTTTCCCACATAACAGAAGATTAGCTTCACTGATCATGGGACACATTCAAATTACTGATGAGAGAGAGGGCCGAGGGGCCCGGAGCTGTGTTTCCAGACTTTAAAAAGGAAGAACAATTTTTAAAAGGAAGATTATTGGTAAAGATATGTGCATCTCAGATGGGTACAGATGACTGATACTAATATCTCTATTTTAAATAAATAATAGGAGTAATTCCTGTTTTCTAAACTGCCTGGTGGTAACAGTTTTAAAAAATATACAGGGTCTGGCACAAATAATGACCTTTTTTATTACAAAATCTTATTACAAAACCATAAGCATGTAATTTTGTAGCATAACAATGTGACACTCAAACACATCATATGAAATTTTAGGTGAATTGTTCAAATTAAAACCATAAATTATTACACCCATATTATTACCCTACCAACCACACTCAGGCAGGCCTTACTCTGCCAGACCCTGTATATATAATTTGGAAAAACTGCACATTAAATATGGTTAATGTACATTACTAACATTTGATATAAATAAATTCCTAAAGAATAACTTTTTCCTTTTAAGGTGATTGGTCTGTGCAGTGCTGGGAATTATAAGTCATAGTTTATGAACAAGGATTAAACTTTTCAATTTTTAGATTTTTTGAGGGGGCATGGAATATGTTTTTTCAAAGTCTCTTTGTAACTTCGATTAAAACTTTGATATTTTCAGATGTAGCCATCAATTTTATCTTTATCAAATGCTAATAGTGCATTATATCAGGGGCCCAGAAGCCAGAATTATTGCCTTTATTTTTCTGTGAAAGGATACTATTAATTTGTGTGGGGTTGTTTTTTTTTTTTAAACTTTGACCTGATGATAACTTATAAAGGGATAGGAGATCCTGTAAGTTATGCTTGGCTTAAAAAAAAGATTTATTTTAGGGAAAAAGAAAATTACTTTTTGGTTTGTGTCTTCAACTATATCAAAATTAAATGTTTTAGTATTTTGGCCCAATGATTCTGCTGCTGGGAATATACCCTAAGAATCCTGAAATACCAATTCAAAAGAACTTATGTACCCCGATGTTCATAGCAGTGCTATTTACAATAGTCAAGTGCTGGAAACAGCCTAAGTGCCCATTAGTAGATGAGTGGATCAAAAAACTGATACATTTACACAATGGAGTACTATGCAGCAGAAAGAAAGAAGGAGCTCCTACCTTTTGCGACAGCATGGATGGAACTGGAGACTATTATGCTAAGTGAAATAAGCCAGGTGGTGAAAGACAAATACCATATGATCTCACCAATAAGAAGAATCTAATGAATAAAATTAACTAACATATAAAATAGAACCACAGGCATGGAAACATGGAACAGACTGACAGTGACCAGAGGGGGGGGAGGGGAATAAGGGTGGAAGGCAGGGGAAGGGACTAGACAAAGAACTATGAAAGGCCCACAGACATGGACAACAATGTGGGAATTGGCTGTGGGAGCGGGGGGGTGGGATGGGCAGAGAAAGGCAAAGGGGGAAAAATTGGGACAACTGTAATAGAATAACAATACAAATGATTTAAAAATAAAAAAGAAATAAAAAATTAAACATTTCAAATATATATAATCACGGAGAAGCAAATGAGCAAGTGCTAAAGCATTTACCATCTTAATAGTGATGTTTTATTCCTGTTAAAGAATTTACAGTTTTAACAGAATGTTGATTTCAGTCCAGAATGTTATTCAGTTTTGATCATTTATTTACTTAAATAGATAAAATGTCATCTAAAAATACAAATTATAATTTTCCAAGTTTCCATAAGGGAGGGTATGGGTACAAATCCTGGTTTTGTAGCTGGACTTTGCTCAAGGCTGGTCTCTCACCAATGATACATATTATGGCAAAAACATCTGTGAAACGATTGCTGTATGTAGAGTGCTTTTCAAGTTTGTCATAAATATGTAGAAAAGTAGTTTTACTCCTAATTTCCCAATTTGTACCTCTTAATCTTCACTCAAAAGGTTTCATCTAAAGAGGACTGGTCTTACAAAAGCAGATTTTCACTTCATCGACAGCATCATGAAAATGGCAACAAGGAAATGCTTCTTCAGGCTGGACTTCATTTCAAACTCCCTCAGAACTCAGATCCATTACGTGCATTCAAAGACACCATTTACCTTACTCAGGTAAGGCATTTTCATTCTGCAGTTTGAAAGATTCCTGCAGTTAACATAAGAGATCATGTAAGTTTTGTAAACCTTATATGGTGAAAACTATTTTTTTATTTTACTGATTAAGGAATTTATCTTCTTCAAAACAGATGTGTGTTAACATGTAAGACCTGAAATAGTTCATTTTTGGCATTTGTTTCTTTTACAAGAACAGCTCAGAAAGTTCTACAAAAAAATTGTGCATTAAAATGTTCCCCAGTTCAAGATTACTATAATGTTCCAGTAATTAAGACAGTAGCAATTCCTAAGGATAAAGTGGAACAATGGAACATAACAGAGTCCAGAAGCAGACTCATCTATAATGTGGTCACCTGACTTAAGGACATGATGCCACTGAAATTTTGTAGGAAGGGACAGTCTTATCAATGAACAGTGCTGTATCAAGTGGGTATCTTTATCGGAACATAAATGAACTGTGACTCCATATACAAAAATTAATTTGATCAGTGATTAAAGATTCAAGTGTGAAAGATAATGCAATAAATCTTCTAGGAGAAAACAGGGGAATACTTCATTCACATAGGAGAATACTTCATTACCTTGGCATAGGGAAAGATTTCTTAACAGGACATAAAAACTCTAACTATGAAAGAATATAATGATAAATTGGACTTCATTAATATTATGGACTTTTGTATTTCAATGGCACCATTAAGAGAGAGAAAAGATAAGCCACAGATTGGGAAATTATATGTCTAATACAGATATCTGATAAAAGATTTATACGCAGTATAAAGAACTTCTGTAAAGCAATAAGAATAGACAGATAACCTATTAAAAATGGACAAAAACCTGGAACAGGCACTTCACCAAAAAAGATATCCAAATAGTCAGTAAGTATACAAAAATGTGCTCAATTTCATTTGTAATCAACAAAATGCAAATCCAAGCCTTGCCAGGATAACTCTACACACAAAGTAATTTTAGCACAATGGCTAAAGTTAAAAAGATTGACATTACCAACTGTTGGTGAGGAGGTAGGACAGCTGAAGCTTTTCAATGATGTTAGTAGGAGCAGAAATTGGTTTAGCTATGTAGAAAAATTTTATGACAGTTTCTACCCAAGCTAAACATTTGTTTACTCTTTGAATCAGCATTTCTACTTCTAGCTGTGTACCTAAGAAAAATGAGTGTATGTATCTGTCAACGGACATCTAAAATAATATTCATAGCAGCTTTATTCATAATAGCCCCCAATCAGAAACAACTTAAATATTCTTTAACATAAGACTTCAAATCATGGTGTTGTTTAAACAATGAATACTGACAGCAATAAAAAACAATGTACTACTGATATTAGCATTAACTTGGACAAATCTCCAGACATTATGATGAGCAAAAGAAACTGAAGTTTCAACATGGACAAAATGAATCAAGATGATAGAGAGCAAATCAGTGGTAAGGGTTCCTGTGGAGGGGGGTGGTGAGCTACAAATAGGAAAGGATACAAGGAAACTTTATGGAGTGCTAAAAAAGTTTTGCGTCTTGATCTGGGTGTTGGTTACATGGGTGTATATGTATGTTAAAAGTCCCTGAGTAGTACACTTAAGATCTGTGCATGTTACATTTTGCACCTTATTGGACTATTTTTAAAAGAGCTCTGTTGAGATATAATTGACATACCATAAAATTCTCTTATTTTAAGTGTACAATTGAATGGTTTTTACTGTATTTATCAGGTCTTTCAACTGTCACCATAATCCAATTTTAGAACACTTCTTACATCCCAGAAAGATTTCTCGCGCCCGTTCGCACTCACTCTCCCCTTTCTTACCTTCCACCCTAGGCAGACATTAATCTGCTTTCTATCTCTATAGATTTTACTTTTCTCAATATTTAATATAAATGGAATCATGTAATATGTGATCTTTTTCATTGGACTTTTTATAAAATGAGCATAATGTTTTTGAAGTTTTTCTATGATTTAGCATATACTTCATTCCCCTTTCTTGCTAAATGGTATAATCTTGTATGATATACCATTTTTTATTTATCTACTCATCAGTTGAGCAACATTTGGATTATTATTAAGTTTTGATTGTTATGATAATACTATGAATACTTACATATAAATCTTTGTGTGTGCATTTATTTTAATTTCTCTAGGCCAGAAATATATGAGTGAAATTGCTGAGCTGTGTGAGAAATTTATGTTTAATTTTAAGAGAAACTATCAAACTGAATTTTGGATAATAATTTAATTTGAATGTTTCCATTTTACTTTTTTATTTGCCTGTTTTATTTCACAAAACTGTGAAGTACATAAGACTATATTAAAGCTACTGCTTAATTATCTGATATTTTTGCCATACTTATTTTAAGTTCGGGAGAGAAATAGCCTAATTGCAGTCACATGAGTTGATCTGAAATAGATCACAGGTTTTTGTCAAACTTGATTACATTTAAATTTTTGCATATTAGCACCTAAAAATGTGCCGTATATAAACTAAACTCATGCTTACCCTCATCAGTTTTCTACTGTATGAAAATGCAAAGTCCCAAATGGAAACTGAAACAGAAAACTGTAAGCCAAAAAAAAAAAAACACCCTTTGTTAGAAAGCCAAAAAAAAAGTGGTTAAGAGAATTTCAAAGTTTCAAACATAATCTTATCAATTAGGGAAGTTTTGCTAATGTGGTATTTAATTTCTGAAATTACTTCATCAAACACAAGTTTAAAGATAATGTTGATAGCTGTCCCTTTTAAAATGTTACACTTCATTTTTATTAGTTTTCTATGACCAATATTTTATAAAAGTATCTCAATTTTGATGTATGAGACAGGAAGATCTTTATTAGTGTGTGTGTGTGTGCACACACATGTGGTGTGAACCTTTTCAGCTGTTGTTTTCATGCTGGCTTTCCTCCTCCCAGCTGTTCATTTTATGACTGTTACTTTCTTCTATTTTCTCAAAACTCTATTCAGAGAACTGACAAAAATAATTCTTTCTGAACTCGTTGGCATTTGAGGGAGTTAGGAACTGGGTGGACAAGTAGACTTAGAGCTGCTGGTGTTTGTTGGTGATGGTGTTGTTTGGTAATTCAGCACTAATGCCCTGTCAGGCATTGGCTCACAGCTGGGCCTGTCTTTGCTGGTTCTACCTTGGAACTTTCTGATATACTAGGTGGCATATGAGATGAAAGAAATCAGAATTAGGATTATTTTGGTTTTTAGTGTTGGATTTTCTTGACTGAAAAAGAAACAGGAAATGTTAGGGTAAAAAATTTTTTGCCCCTTGCTACTTTGATTTTAGAACAATCATCTTTAATCTTTGTAAAACCTTTCTTTGGTCCATTTTCTCTGCTCCCATTCTCTCCCCTGTTTTTTTCTCATGGTCTGTCATACTGTTCAGAAGCACAGGGTACTTGTCTAAGTACCACTTGTCAAGACATTGTATTAGGCATTCTTTTTTGCAACTATCAGAAAAATCTTGGCTGAGAAAGCTGTGCAGTAAGTTTCTTCAGATTGAGAGCCTGCCTTATCTTCTCTTTAAGGTCTCCCTGAAGGCTCTTACCTCTTTAATTCTTCTAGTATTCCAAAATGATCTTTCCTCAACTTTTCATTCTTCTCCCATGCCCTGTTGTGTTGTATCCCGAGAGCCTGCACGCCAAGCACACCCTCTTAAGCTGTGTCACACGCACCTCACTGCTGAGCTGAAGACTGGCTGGCTGCCCTGGCACATGTGCACTAACTGCTAAGCGCCTTACTCTGCCGCAATGGACTCTTACTAGGCACTTAGAGAGGAAGCTGGGCCAGACAGTCTTTGTGAACCTCTTCACTTGTAGTCCCTCTAGTGCTCTCATCTATTCCCCCCATAGTTATTGAGCATATAATGGGGGCTAGATGCTTGGGGACATGCTTGAGAGAGTCATATTCCTTAGAGATCCATTTTATTCCCCCCAACCCCCAGTTGCAAATCTTGATCACAAGAAGTAAGAAGAAAAGGCAGGCTGTGCTGCCACAGGCCCAGGTACTGATGACAACAGCTGCCCTGGAATAGTTATTTGTGTTGTCAACAGCACTGCGATGCGATGGGAAATTCAGGCCATGCTGAGCTTTTAAGATGGGGATGGCGTGGGGAAAGGAGGGGAATTAAGGTGAGATTACTAACATAGTCTATTACATACTAGTATATTGTATTTATGTGCCTCCTATACTTTGACAGTTAGGCAGACAATCAGCATTCTTTGGGTGTCTACTGAATGCCTAGCCCTGGGCCATGAGGTGCTTTGTATACCTTCTCGTGAATTCTGACAACATTTCCAGGCATCTGTGTTACTATTTCCCCTTTATATATGAGGAAACAGAGGCTCAGAAAGCCTAAGTATTTTTCCCAAGTTATCAGGGCAATAAATGGAGCAGGTTTCCACTTTTTAAACTATAATATTATATCCTATCACAATTGTGATAGGGCAATTCAATAGCTACTGAAGTATTTAGTTGAATTACAGTATCTATTTTCAGCACGGAAGTAAAACAGACCTCAGAAATTTGGCACATTAAAAAAGGCCTTATTGGAATAATAAAGAAAATCAACAAAACCGAAAGTTAGTTCTTCGAAAAGATGAGCAAAGTTGAAAAACCTATAGCTAGACTGGCCAAGAAAAAAAGAGAGAAGACTCAGGTTACTAAATCGGGAAAGAAAAAAGGAGCAATTATTATTGACCTTACAGAAATACAAAGTCAATAAGGGAATATGGTAACTGATTGTATGACAATAAGCCATATAACCTACACAAAATAGACAAATTTCTAGAAAGACAAAAACTATGAAAACTGACTCAAGGAGACATAGGAGATCTGAGTAAACCTATAACAACTAAAGAGATTGAGTCAGTACTAAAAAAAATATCAACAACAACTTCCCTTTACAGAGATGGCTTTACTAGTGAATTCTAAAAAAATAAGAATTAACATCCATCCCTCACAAACTCTTCCAAAAAACAGAAGAGGGGAAACCACTTCCCAACTGATTTTTTAAGCCATTATTACCCTGATACCAAAACTAGACAAAGACCTATCAAGAAAAGCAAACTATAGGTCAATATAACTTATGAATATAGACAGAAAAAAATCTTCAACAAAATCCTAGCAATCCAAATCTAGAAGCATATAAAAAGTTTGTACACCAGAATCAACTGGGATTTATCATAGGAATGTAACATTGGCTCAATAAATGAAAGTCAGATGCCACGTTAGTAGAATAAAGGAAAAATAACCATATGATCATCTAAATAGATGAAGAAAAAGCATTAAACAAAATGCAGTACACCTTTATGATTAAAAAAACATTCAACTAGGAATAAAGGGAGTTTCCTCAACCTGGAAAAGAGCATCTATGAAGAACCTGTAGCTAATATCATATTTAATGGCAAAGACAGAAAGCTTTCTCTCTAAGATCAGGAACAAAATAAGGATGTCTGCTCTTGCCACTTCTGTTCAACATTGTACTTGAGATTCTAGCCAGGACAATTAGGCAAGAAAATGAAATAAGAGGCATCCATATTGGGAAGAAAGAAGTAAAACTATCTTTCTGCAGATGACATGACCTTATATACAGAAAGGAATAAAAAAACACCCTAAAAACCTGCCAAAGCTAATAACTTAATTCAGCAACTTTGTGGGACATAAGATCAATATACAAATATCAGCTATATTTTAAGCAATGACCAATTTGAAAATGAAATTTAGTAAACAATACCATTTATAATAGTATCTGAAAGAATAAAAATACTTTGGAATATATTTAACCAAAAAGATGTAAGACTTGCACAATGAAAACTATAAAGCATTGTTGAAGAACATTAAAGAAATGGAAAGACATCCTTTGTTCATGGAATGAAAGACCAAATGTTGTTAAGATGGAGGACTCCCTGAATTGATTCACAAATTCAACACAATCCCTGTCAATATTTTTAGTACCATTTTTGGAGAAATGGGCAAAATGATCCTAAAATTCATCTGAAAGTGCGAGCACCCCGAATCTTGAAAACAATCTTGAGAAGGAATACATTTGTTCTCCACTTCCTGCTTTGAAAACGTGCTACAAACCTACTGTAATCAAGATAGCAAGGTACTGACATAAGGCCAGACATATAGATTGATTGAATAGAATTGAGAGTCCAGAAATATAAACACTAACATCTTTGGCAAATTGGTTTTCTACAAAGGTGCTAAGACATTAGAGTAAGAATAGTGTTTTGGTGCTAGAACAACTGGATATTTACTTGTAAAAGAATGAACTTGAACCTTTACCTCACCCTATATTCGAAAATTAACTTAAGAATGATCAGAGATCCACATGTAAGAGCTAAAACTATCAAAGTTATGGAAGAAAACATAGGTGTAAATGTTTGTGAATTTTTATTGGAAATAGTTTCTTAGATGTGACACTTAAAGAGCAATCAACCAAAGAAAAAAATGGATAAAATGGACATAAAAATTAAAAACTTTTGTGTATCAAAGGAAACTATTACAAAAGTGAAAAAATAATCCACAGAATGGGAGAAACTTTTTGTCGAGTATTTGAAAAGAATATAATGTCCAAAATATATTTAAAAACTCTTACAACTCAATAATGAAAGAGACAGCTCAATTCAGAATGGATAAAAGATTTGAATAGATATTTCTCCAAAGAAAATGACCATTAAGTATATGAAAAAATGCTCAGTGTCATTAGTAACTAAGTAAATGTAAATCAAAACCACAGTGAGATACCTAGATAGTGGGATATCTAGACTCTAGAATTTAAAAAAAGAAAATAAAAAACAATATATATAGAGATGTTCTTTTTAAGATTTTAATTTATTTATTTTTAGAGAGAGAAAAAGGGACGGAGAAAGAGAGTGAGAGAAATGTCCATGTGTGGTTGCCTTTCTTGGGCCTCCTACTGGAAACCTTACCTGAAACCCAGACATGTGCCCTGACTGGGAATCAAACTGGTGACCCTTTGGTTTGCAGGCCGGCACTCAATTCATTGAGCCACACCAGCCAGGGCAGGAGAGAGATTTAGCTTCCATGGTTATAGAGGCTAAGAAGTCATACAGTCTGTTACCTGTAATGTGGAAAACCAGGAAAGCCAGTGCTGTAATTCAGTTTGAGCCTGAAAGCCTGAGAACTAAGGGGCCACTGGCATAAGTCCTGGAGTTTGAAGGCCTGAGAACCAGGAGCTCCAACGACCAAGGGCAGAAGATGGACATATCCCAATTCAAGAAGAGAGAGAGCATTTGCCTTTCCTCTGTCTTTATGTTCTATTTAGGCCTTCAACTCATTGGATGATGCTCACCCACATTGGTGAGGATGGATCTTCTTTACCAGTCTACCAAATCACCAGAAATATCCTCACAGACACACCCAGAAATAATGTTTTACTAGCTATTTAGGCATTCTTTAATTCAGTCAAGTTGACACATAAAGTTAAACATCACAATAAGGATGTGGAAAAATCGGAACCCTCATATTTTGCTGGTGGGAATATAAAATAGTACAACTGCTGTGGAGGAGTTTTTCAAAGAGTTAAATATAGAATTATCATAGGACTCAGAAATTCTACTCTTAGGTGTATATTCAAGAAAATGAAAAACATATGTTAACACAAAAATGTGTGCACAAATGTTCATAGCAGCATTTTTTCATAAGAGCCAAAAAATTTAAATAGTCCAAACATGTATCAACTGATGAGTGGATAAACAAAAGTGGAATATCCATACAATGAAATATTATTCAGCAATGAAAAGGAATAAAACACTGATACATGCTGCACCATGGATGAACCTTGAAAACATTATGCTAAATGGAGGAAGCCAGTCATAAAAGGCCACATACCGCATCTTTCCACTTGTATGAAATAGGCAAATCCATAGAAACAGAAGCAGGAGCAGAGGAGAGGAGAGAAAGAGGAGTGACTGTTAACCAGTACAGCGTTTCTTTTTGGGGTGATGAAAATATGCTGGAATTAGGTAATGCACAACCTGTAACTATACTAAGGCTGAGACATGGAAATGCAGATGTGTCCCTTGATAGATATAATGGAATACTACTCAGCCATAAGAAAAGATGAAATACTGCCATTTGCAACAACATGGATAGATCTTGAGAATATCATGCTGAATGAAAATTAGTCAGAAAAAAATAAAAAACTGCTAATTTCACTTATATGTGGGATATAAAACTGAAAGCAATAAATGAACAAACAAGACAAACAAACACAGACTCATGGACACAGACAACAGTGTGCTGGTTACCAGAGGAAAAGGAGGGTGGGGTGTAGTGAAGGGCAACTGGGTCAAATGTACAGCGATGGAAGGAGATTTGACTTCGGGTAGTGGGCACGCATGCAGTATACAGATGATGTGTCATAGAACCATAAAGGTGAAACCTACAAGGTCTGCCCAGAAGGTATCCAGCCGTGTAATATGAAAAAGTCATATTTATTGAAGAAGATACAAGACACAAGAAACATTGTACACAGGACAATGATGCCTCTGTCCCCTTCAAAGTAGTCACCTTGGGACCTCACACAGTTCTCCAAATCGCCATCAGCTGCCCCATCATATTCTCCTGAATCTCATTGAGGGTCTGAAACCTCTTCCCTTCCAAAGCTGATTTTGGTTGTGGGAAAAGCCAGTCGTCACAGGGCACCAGATCTGTGCTGTAGAGGGCCTGAGTCACCTGGGTGATTTGATGTTTTACCAAAAAACTGCACCAGATATGATGCATGAGTGGGCACGTTGTCATGATGAAGCTGCCAATCACCAGTTGCCCATAGCTGCGGCCTTCTGAATCATTCAGTAGTTTCCATGGAGGCATGTTCAAGCTTAATGCAAAACTTGATGCAGATTTGCTGCTCTACTTGCTCAGTCATTTTGAATGTGACGGCCACACAGTACACATGCTCACTCAATGGCGTCTGCCGCCCCCACTGACTAGTATAATGAAATCATCATTGCTCACACATGTGCATTCCAGTCCACTCACACTGACAGTCAGGTTACATCAGTGTCACTCAAACCATTCCTGTTATAGTAACAAAGGCTGGATTTTTTCTGGACAGGCCTTGTATATAATTTTATTAACTAATGTCACTGCAATAAATGCAATAAGAAAATACAATGAATTATAAACTTAAATGGTGAATTATATGGTGTGAATTATGTCTTAGTTTAGAAAATGGCTTTATTGGAAGATTCTTATTGTCAGGATAACTTTAAGTAAATAAAGGATATAAATCACATCCGTCAGGAAAACAGCCACATGGCTACTCCTAGTTCCAAGGGTAGGGGGTGTGATTCTGGAACATGTAGTCCAGTTACAGCTCTGTCACTCACGAGGAAGGGGAGGATGGGCTTTTGCAGACAGCTGGCAGCCTCCATCACATGCAGAGCTGGGATTGGAACCTTGGGTCTTGGTGCCCTGGCCCAGTTCCTTTTACCACACCATCTGTTTCTCTGAGTAGACTGGTTTCCTAAGTGTAATCAGGCAAGCTGCTGAATATAGTCATATTTTTGAAACTAAAATAAGATTTGTCTGCTAACAGTGGGACCGAGTAACCTTGGAAATGCCTAAGCATGTATCTTTTTAATATGTAAAGATTGCTCTCTTTAAGAAAGTATGCATTAGTGACTAAATACAGGTACAACTTTTAAAGGGAAATAGGCGGTTCCAGAGATAATCCAGAGATCTAGGGTTGTACCGCTTCTCTTGGAGAATAGTGGACAGTGGCCTTCTGCACTTTTATGAACAAACATGTCATTCATTAGTCCTGACAGGCACCCCCTGGTTTGGGGAAACCCAGGTCTGTGTTATGGGCATGGCACCATCTGTCTGCTGAGTGTACCACACCATGTAGGGCCCGGAGCACTCAAAACTCTTGGTTTCCCCCTTCACACTAAATTAATGTATGAGAGGCTACTGATTAGAGCTGGCCTAGTCCTCTTGTCCTTTCATTACTAGCGAGAGTTAGGAGTTCTGCTTGCATTAAAAAAAAAGACTTTTTAATTAAAAAATTAAAGGATTTTTAATATTTACCTATTAAGTCAGAGAAGGCAAATTACAGCAAGGAACCTGGGGTAGATATACAGAAATAAATAATTATTGCAGTTCTGAAAACTGGAATAGTTTAGGGACTGAATCCTCAAATGTTTGTAGGCAATAAGCAAGTAATTTGAATGGGCAAGACTCTGATTGTTGCGAATGGTGGCGAGACAGAGTGTAGAGGCCCAGACTCAGGACATTGAACAATGACAGCAACATCAAGAAACACGAAACACCTGCCATGTGGGCCGTCAAAACCTGCGTGGGGCTGGTTTAGCCTGGGGGCCACCAGTTTATGGCAACCTCTTGACTGGATCATGCTATCTTGTACAGCAACGCGCACCGAGGACTTTAAAATTTGTCATATATTAAGAAAAGTGGCAAGGCAAGAAGTGAAGAAATTAATTGGGACATAAAATGTTCTTTGCTCTTATATTTAAAGAAAAAATCAGAAACCATTCAAATGCCTAATGATTGGGGAATGATTATTCAAACTATGGTATAGCTATTGTACATAACCATAAAGCACAGAAATATGTAGAATGTGCTAGTGCACGCAGAAGTACATATGTGAAAGTTAAGTGAGAGTAGAATACAAAATTGCAAATGTAAATGAGTTACATCTGTTAACACAGGTTGCAGAAGATGGAGTGATGTAAATAATTTGATGCTCATTAGATTTTTTTTTTCCTGAAAAGAAGCTTAAATTCACCATGAAAAAGAAAATTCAGGTCATCTCTATGAAGAACATTAGTAAAACATCTGGTTGTCCTTTGGATTCAATCTAAGCATGAGTATTACTATTTCAATAATTATAGCTTTATCCTGGAAGTGTTTATTTTTACCTGAAAGAGATGACTTGATTTCCTATTCTGTTATACACTGATCTATTGTTCCTACCTGAGAATTCTGTTGTTTTAGATTTTTCTTATTCACCTTACTTTATAAATATGAATCCAAAGAAAGTGATTCCAATCCCAACCTTCTTGAGTGACAGCCCTCCTTTTATGCCGTTCACGAGTAGGTGCTGAGGCCAGGCCTTGTGGATGATGTCAGAATGTTGCGGGTTCTTTGGCTTCTTTGGTGTATTAGGAATGGCCCAGACTTTGGACACTTTGGGTCCCAGGATTTCTAGAAAGTGGCCTCCACCCAGAACGGAATGTCCATGGTGGTTGCCCGTGCTGGGCCTGCAACTCCTGAAATGTCTCGGGTGACCAGAATCCCTGTCCCTCTGTTGTTACTCATTGGGATGCTGAGGACCTCCTCAGTCTTTCTGTCGTGATCTCTTCTCACACAGTCCATAAAGCACTGGCTGGTTTTGCAGGGATCTCAGGATGACAACAGGGATTTCTCGTTGCGCTGGGCCTCATGTGCATGTGCGACAGGGGCAGGGACTTGAGGTCCATAGTCCAGTTAGCTTGGTGGGTGGAGGCATTCTTTGGAGGCTCAGGGTGATTTAAATGAGTTAAGATTTATCAGCTCTTTGAGCAGGAAGGTTACTTTCTGTGCTGATCAAGGTAACACTCCAGCAGGCCTGGACTGAGAGTTTACTTCTCGGCAGATCGTCCTTACTGAAGTTGCTCCACAACGCTGATTTCATACAATAACTCAACGTTGATGCGGACCCCATGCCCGCACGGGGTCCGTGTGTTGTGGTTGCTGCAACAAACAAATGCACGCGGACTACAGAAGTCCCGTGGAGAAAAAGGGACAGCATGGTGGCCACTCTCTAAGTGTGAGAGAGGGCGAGAGAGAGCCGACCCCTGCCTGGACGGGCTTTTATTGCTTTTCTGGGTATATAACATCGAGGATGGTTCTCATTTACTATGTGCAGGTCCTCATTTACTATACACAGGTTCGCTGTAGGTGATTACCTTTTACAGATAACAAAGGGAAGAATGTTGCTAATTACTTCAAAGAGAAGGATGTTACAGATCCAGGGGAAAAGTGGTTGAGCTGGTTACACTCCATACTTGGGAGTTTTAGCAGACTTTTAGGAAGTTACTTTAGAGATATGCAGTAAACATTTGTTGCCTCAATCCCGGGTGAGGGAGTTTTAGCAAAAGGAAGTCTCATAGCGGTCTAGGTACAATGCAGGCCTGATTCTCAAGGGAAAACCTATCCATGGGCGTGGAGCCTGCCTGCCGAACCTTGATCCCACGGGCCTTTCTGAGTGGGAGCTGGGCTACATTCCCACGCCTGGCGAAATAGTTCCCTATACAACATATCTGTGAATACATGCCTAGCAGTTCAGGCCTAGAAGTAGATCAGTCTCTTTCTTCAGTTCAGACAAGACTGGTACTTTCACAAGGAACTTGACTAGAGACCTGAGTCTAATTGCAGATATCTTGACTGACGTAGATCAATGTTCTCAGGTCTATTTTTCTATTGCATTTCCTCTGACTTAGTGTTGGACTAATGTATTCAGACTGATCTTTTTTAAAAAAAGATTTTATTTACTTATTTTTAGAGAGAGAGGAAGGGAAGGAGAAAGATTGAGAAACATCGATGTGCAAGAAACAGCGCTGTGTGAGAAACATTGATCAGTTGCCTCTCTCACACGCCCAACTAAGGACCTGGCCCGCAACCCAGGCGTGTGCCCCATGACCTTTCACTTTGTGGGCCGACACCCAAACCCACTGCGCTGCACCAGTCAGGGCCAGGCTGCATCTTACGGTCATTTTGAGTTGGCCCAGTGCTGCTCCATGTGTGAGATTCTTTCATTTTTTTCCTTTTTATTGAATTTATTTGGGTGACACTGATTAACAAAATTATATAGGTTTTAGGCGCACAGTTGTACTTCATCTGAGCACTGTATTGTGTGTTCACCGCCCCAAGTTAAGTCTCCTTCCATCCCTGTTATCCCCCCTTACCCGCCTCCATCTGCCCCGGCTATCACCACACTGTTGTCCGTGTCCACGAGCTTTTTCTGTTTATTTTGCTCAATCCCTCCACCTCTCCCACCCGGCCCCCTAAACACCTGGGTCTGGCCCTCCACCTCACCACCCTCTCTCCCATGGCTGCCAGCTCTCTGTGTCCCTGCCACCTTGGCCTTCCTGCCATGCTTCGCTTGTGCATTCTCCTCTCACCTTGTGTCCTCTCTGGCTTCAAGGTTCTGCCGCTCTCCTTTCCTCTTTCCTCTTCTTTGAGGCCAGTCCTCACCCGTCAGCACTGCCCGCTCACCCTAACACGCAGGCTCCTAACGCTGCACACCTCTCCTCCTTCGTGCTCATTGCTGCTTACAGTTTACATTTATCTGTGCGACTCGTGGGTTAAGACCTGTCTTCTACGCAAGCCAGTAAGCTCCCCAAGGAGAGGGGCTAACCATTGCTAGCTTGTTACACATACTGTAGGCGCTTATTAAATATTTGTTGAATGACCATGATTTCTTCTTGCTTCACCCTACTAGAATTTTATGGTTCTGCCTCATCTAAGTCGTAATTTCATCAATGACTTCTTTATGGCCAGCCTACCCCAATGTACCTTTATCTGAGCTTTTCTAGCTTTGTAGGGAGGCATCTGGGCTCAGTCTTCTAGTGGCTGCATGTGCATCTTCCTTTTTCTTCCTCCATGAAAATCCAGGTCCTCCCCTAAGGTTCTCCTTTCCTCTGACTGAGGAAACCTTGCAGCTCTGACCGTCTCTCCAGGTCCTCCTAGGCGACCTCCCCGAATGAGCTCAGTCATCAGCTTTCCCTAACTCAGGCTACGAGCATGTCATACCTGCAGCGTCAGCACCAGCTGCAATACAAGAGACTGGGTTTCAGTGATAATGGCAGTCATTAAGGGTCCTGCATGAAGTTATGTATTGCCTTTTAAACAAGAACTTGTCTCATTGCTGCGATATACCATGTATTCTGCCATAATGAAGGAATTGCATTCACAAGGAATTTTATATTCACAGAAGTCATGATATAAAAACAATTGCTTGACTAGAAAAAAGGGGTTAAAGATTGGGTAGGATCAGACTCATGATGAAGTTATTTTTCCTACTGAATCTTTTTCCAATAAAGCTTTTTTTTTAAAGCTCTGAAAATGTTAGTAAAGCCCATCACTGCAAAAACATAGTGTTCTCTATGTATAGCATTTGCTCCGGAATAAGTCTTTGTTTTCTGCCATTGCCTACACTAGGGGTGTCAAACTGATATTCACCAGGGGCCACATCAGCCTCGCGGTTGCCTTCAAAGGGCCGAAATAATTTTAGGACTGTATAAGTGTAACTACTTCTTAACTGTTAAGGAATTGAAATTACATTCGGCCCTTTGAAGGCAACTGTGAGGCTGATGTGGCCCCTGTGAAAATGAGTGTGACATCCCTGGACACTGTTATGAGTAAAGAGCCTTCCCACCGTCCTGTTCCCCTGATTACCCAGCTGTTACAGTCAGCAAACACCAAGCCTCCCAAACAAACCGACTCATGCAGACAACAGCTTCTCTCACGCCAAGGGGATCGTTCCAGATCCAGTATAATAATGGTATATGTAAGCTAATCAAATTCCCTGATTTATCCAATGTGCTTTAAAAAACAACAACTCCAGCCTGTAATTTTCTCACTCTGGACAGCCCCCATCGAACAATACCACCTGTGTTCTGATGTTTTCCCCCGAATCAGGTGATGCAGGCCCAGTGTGTCAAAACAGAAACTGAATTCTACCGCCGCAGCCGCAGCGAGATAGTGCACGGAGAAGGGCACACCATGGGGGCGCTGTACTGGCAACTGAATGACATCTGGCAGGCTCCTTCCTGGGCCTCTCTAGGTAAGCGTTTCAGCATTCTTTGTGTGTGGGAGAGAAAGCAGTGCTTGTGGGGAGATGCACTGGGGAAACATGGAGGCCGAGGTGAGGCACTTTTCCAGCAGCCGGGGCCCCCCACCCCCACCTCCACAGTCTTTTCAGGAGCCTTAGAGACAGCCTCGTTAAGAGTTCTGGGCCATGCAGTCACAAAAGCAGGCTAATGAAGGGGATAGGCTCATGCACGGAGATCGCAGCCACATGACTTAGCATAATTGCTTAGACTTGAATTTATTTCAGAGGACTTTCCAGGGCAAAAGTAACATTTACTTAAGCACCCCTTCTTTTGTTTAGGAGAATTCAACCACAGGGAAGGCTGGCCCTGCTAGGTGATAAAATGTCCCTTTCCCTGACTCCCCTTTAAGTCCATGAGGTCATCTTTATTTTGCCCTGTTTATCTCTTGGGCAGGGGGTGGAGGTGGGGGGAGGTAGTGGAGTCAGATGTCCCAGTAGGAAGGTTTCTCAGATGAACCAGTTCAGCTAGCAGCAGGCAAGGTGACTTGGCATGGCACTCACAGCTTGAATTATTCTATTTTGGTGCATTAAAAAACTTAGGGAATAATGGTAATCTTTGACCTTCACCAGAGGTGGTTTGACTCAAAGTTCAGCTAATATAAACAAAAGTTTTGGCTCAAAAATGAGGCAAAGCCATGGAGTAAAAAGGCCGTGTTGCTGGGTGAGGCCCTTAGACATGCCGTGGATGAAAACCTAAAATCTGTTCACCATGGGCTTTGATTAGTGCCGGGCCCCTCTTGATGGGAATTGGAGATTTGACCAAGTTTTTCTGGCCAAGCTCTTTATCAACACCAACCAGATAAAAGGGTATTGAATGAGAATCACGGGTAGACCATGGGGGAATAGCTTTCTAAAACACCCAAAACTGGACAAAGACCTGTTGTTCAGGGACACTTGGACGCTGACCCTGACTTTTCTGCCTGTGGACGAGGTTGAGGACTTCTGAGGCTGAGTTTGGTTCAAGAAATGGGAGAGCACAATTTTTGTAAATCTTCCCTTAAATGACTGCATGCAGATTATTTGACTGAGTTCTTTAGGGAAGGTGGGTAAACCCCAGTACTAGAGTCTGAGTGCAAAGCAAAAATTTGTCTGTTTTCTAAACCCTTGCAGGACAATGCCTCCATGGAGACGGTCACTCTCTCCTTGTACCTGTCAGAGAAAACAGGCGCCAGGGAGAGGCCGTGATAGTTATGTTCTGTCTGCTCCTGCGCTGGGCGGCCTTAGAGCCTCTGTTTAGTTCTGCTCAATTGGCTCAATGTATCAGTGCTTATGTGCAGGTGGTGAGGGGAGGTATGTGTCACCTCTTATCATCTGACAAGGTGGTACTTTATTTTTTATTATTTGATTTATTTATTTTTAGAGAGAAGGGAAGGGAGGTAGAAACAATGTGAGAGAACAACATTGATCAGTTGCCTCTCATACACACCCGGACCTGGGACTGAACCTGCAACCCAGGCACCTGCCCTGACCAGAAATTGAACTGGCAACCTTTTGCTTTGTGGAATGATGTCCAACCAACTGAGCCACACCGGTCAGGGCATTACGGTGATACTTTAAAGGGATCAATAGGTACATAAAATCTATAGATTCTTATATTTTCCTTTAAAAAATTAGTCTTGTTTATAGTTATAATTTTGCAAATACAAAAGTCCACTGGGCACTTTGCTTGGCTCATAAGCTTGAACAGTTACAGAGCAAATGGAAAAGCTAGGAATCACACAGCATTTTTAGCCGGTTATGCAGTGTTATGTTGACATCCAGATTCTGTCACCAATAAGTAACTAGGGTGTGTATCTGTGAGACCTTCTGCTCAGTTGCTGTTCTCCTGAGTGTATTTGTGTGTGCTCTTAATCACTGGAACCACACATTAGAAGCCTCTCCCCTGTAATGGATTTCACGCGTGAAATTCTCTTAAGTTACCTCAGGTCTGAGCCACCTTCCATTTCTGAGAAAAACTTTCTAAATGTAACTTCTAGTTCATTCTTATAAATCTAAGTAGAAAAGGCTCTCTAACCCTCTCCCCTCATTGTTGTTGTTTTTTTAAAGATTATTTATGTATTTTAGAGAGAGGGGAAGGGAGGGAGAAGGAGAGGGAGAGAAACATCAATGTGTGGTTGCCTCTCATGCGCCCTCTACTGGGGACCTGGCCCACAACTGAGGTACGTGACCTGACTGGGAATTGAACTGGTTTGCAGGTGGGCAGTCAATCCACTGAGCCACACCAGCCAGGGCCTGTCATTTTTTTTTTTTTAATATATTTTATTGATTACGCTATTACAGTTGTCCCATTTCCCCCCCTTTATTCCCCTCTGCCCCATACCACCTCCCCATTCCCCGCCCTTTAGTTCAATGTCCATAGGTCATACACATAAGTTCTTTGGCTTCTACATTTCCTATACTATTCTTAACCTCCCCCTGTCTGTTTTCTACCTACCATTTATGCTACTTATTCTCTGTACCTTTTTCCTCCTCTCTCCCCCTCCCACTCCCCTGTTGATATCCCTCCATGCCTTATATAAATCCCTTTAACATTTCATATAATAAAGGCTGGGTGATGATGAACTCCTTTAACTTGACCTTATCTGAGAAGCACTTTATCTGCCCTTCCATTCTAAATGAAAGTTTTGCTGGATAGAGTATTCTTGGATGTAGGTCCTTGCCTTTCATGACTTGGTATACTTCTTTCCAGCCCCTTCTTGCCTGCAAGGTCTCTTTTGAGAAATCAGCTGACAGTCTTATGGGAACTCCTTTGTAGGTAACTGTCTCCTTTTCTCTTGCTGCTTCTAAGATTCTCTCCTTAGATTTAATCTCGGGTAATGTAATTATGATGTGCCTTGGTGTGTTCCTCTTTGGGTCCAACTTCTTTGGGACTCTCTGAGTTTCCTGGACTTCCTGGAAGTCTATTTCCTTCACCAGGTTGGGGAAGTTCTCCTTCATTATTTGTTCAAATAAGTTTTCAATCCCTTGGTCTTTAAAGGAAATTCATGCATCCCACCATGGGAATTGTAGCTCTAATGTTTCATGTCTAAGGGAGCAAGGACTCCCGTGGAACATAGGATGGCAAGCAGGACCCATGTGTGTGACAGCAGAATTTCCTGTGGGTAAATCAGGATAGTCTTATTTCTTAAGATCTAAAACTTGCTCTTGCTAAAACCTCTCTCTCTCTGAATCAAAAGAACTTATGCTAATGCATGCCTAGCTTCCTTAGACCAGTGAGTTGGCCCAAGCCTATTGTCTTCCATTTGCATATCTATCCTCTTGATGCGCCATCTTGGGCGTCTACCACCTAATGTAAATCTACAACCATGCATGGTTAATGAGGACCATTCAGATGTAATGTGCCTGAGAAACAGCAATAAAAGGCCGGTGGGCGTGGTGCTCAGGGCCTCTCCAAGATGATAATGGAGGGGATGCATGGTCCCGGAATTTCTAGTCCAGTGTATTATGTGTGAATTTATTCACTCGCCTGCCATGGCAATATGAATTTTGCTGGCCAGAATTCACGACAGGTCTTCCTCTTCTCCTTCTGGCACCCCTATGACTTGGATGTTGAGATGTTTAAAGATGTCCTAGAAGTTCCTAAGCCTCTCCTCATTTTTTTGAATTCTTGTTTCTTCATTCTTTTCTGGTTGAATGTTTTTTTCTTCCTTCTGGTCCACTCCACTGATGTGAGTCCCAGTTTCCTTCCCATCCCTATTGGTTCCTTGCATATTTCCGCTCATTTCCTTTAGCGTATCCTTCTTTTGTTCATCTAATTTGTGAACAAATTCAACCAAGTCTGTGAGCATCTTGATTACCAGTGTTTTGAACAGTGCATCTGATAGATTGGCTACCTCTTCGTGGTTTAGTTGTATTTTTTCTGGAGCTTTGCTCTGTTCTTTCATTGGGGCCATTTTTTTTTCTCCACACGCCTGTAACTTTAAGGGGCGGAGCCTTAGGTGTTCACCAGGGTGGGGTAACCCACCTTGTTGTGTTGTGGTGCTGCCTGTGGGGGCGTGGCCTGAGAGAATAATGGTGCTTGCTCTGCTCTCCGAGCTTCCCCCACTACCCACAAGCAAGTTGGGCCCTTCTGTGCTGGCTCCAGAGTTGGAGGGGTGGGGGGGTTGGCGGGCTTGCACAGTTCCAAGTCCCTGTGTCTCTCCAATGAACTCTCCTGTGATGCTGGGAGTTCCTCCCGATGCTGCCTCAACCCCCACAGGTGTTTTCAATCAGTGGTTTGAGGCTTTATTTCCCTGTGATAGTGGATTGTGCGGTCTGCTCCGCTCCCCAGCTTTTTCTCCCGGTTTATCTGCGTGTGAATGAGGGACTGCCTGGTCCACCAGTCTTGGTCCGCTGGGTCTGGGTTGGCCAGCTGCGGGTTTTGCTGAGTGCGCCAGCCACGTTTTGGCCAAGGGCGCCCACGGAGGGCCTCTTCAGGCAGCTGCAGCATTGCCAGTACCGCTCCACAAACCGCCGTCTCGCCACGTGCTCTCCGCCGGCTCCGCCCCGCTTACTGGTCTGGATGAACGTGTCTTCTTTAACTCCTTGGTTGTCAGACTTCCACTCAGTTCAGTTTTCTGTCAGATCTGGTTGTTTTTGTTTTTTAAATTGTTGTTTTTCCTCTTTTGGTTGTGCGAGGAGGCACAGTGTGCCTACCTACACCTCCATCTTGGCTGGAAGTCCTGTCATTGTTATTTTTAAGGGAAAATTACTAAGAGTTGGGATTGAAATGGTAGGAGTTGAAACTTCGCAAAACCCAAAGAAATTAATTCTGTCTGAACTTCACAACCACACTGCTCCATCTCAACAGCTTGCACTGCAAATTTTGGAATCTCTGTCTGTCTCTCTCGGTCTCTCAGAAGGTGTTTGGCGATGGTGTTCTTTGTGGAAAGGATGTTCTGTCTGAAAGAGAGGGATGTTAACATAATTTTTAGCCTGTGCGTTTAGCATAGTAGACTTGCCAACAGGGCACAGAATTCTACAGGTTCTTGACAACTTGTCATTGTATTTGAGGAGCTGTCATAATTGTCATTGGTTGGGATGTTCTCCCCCAGCCGGAACTTGCAGCCCTGTTAGTGGTAGTGGTTGTTTTGTTTCAGAGATCTTGTGCCATGGGAAAAGGAGACTTTGAGTTCTAAATCATTTTTGCAAATGAATATTCGTAACAGGTGTTCACTGCCAGTGCTACTGAATTCCTTCCTCGTGTGTATGTAGTAAAAGGGAGCGTTGGAGCATTGCGCTCCCAGGAGCAGAATTGTATGTGAGAAAGTGATAGCGGGGAGTCAAGTCTGGGTCAAAACACTGCCTGTGGCATGTTTGCCTTAACTGCTCGAGTCTCCATTTCCTCATCTGAAAAGTGAGAGGTTACCGTGCGCCTCACCCAGAGGTGGGGATAACACGAGGTCGTACCCCAGATGCTCAGAGCCCTCAACAAACGTGGGTTCCCGACCTTGCTGTGTCTCCCCTCCACACTCAGTCCGTAGAATCACGACAGATCACGCCAGTCAGGCCATGAGGACAACAACTGACTGCTTGATCCCGTCCTCCTCCTAACTTTCCTGACCACTTTTAGAGTACGGAGGAAAGTGGAAAATGCTTCATTATTTTGCTCGGCATTTCTTCGCTCCGCTGTTGCCCGTGGGTTTTGAGGACAAAGGCGTGTTTTTCGTCTACGGAGTGTCAGACCTTCACTCGGACCGCAGCGTGACGCTCACTGTAAGTTACTTGGGCTTGCTCCCTGGGACGGAGAAGTTTAGATGATTTTGGAAGTTATTTGATTCTGTTTCTTTTGGGAAAAGAGACATTAATTTGTATGTAATGCCTGTAACAGAAAATGGGCTGTCCTCCGAGTCAAAATACCTGTATTCAGGGTAAAACTGCTGTTTATTCAGTGACCTTAAGCCTTAATGTCTTGGTGATTCAGTTTCCTTATCTGTAAAATGATACCAGCCTATCTTCTCAAAGGCTTTCTATGGGTAGTGAATAAAGGAATTAGATGAAAGTCAATTATAAACTGTAAAGTGTCACTTAAATGAAAGGTTATTTATAATCATGGAAAGCAGGAAATAGCCTAAGCTTTATTAAAAAGAAATCGTTAAAAATGACATGTCAGAGTGGAAATCAGTAAAATTATTCAGAATACAACTTGGGTCAAAAACAAGGCTAGGTAAAAAGGCAGTAGGAACTCAGGTCTTGGGTGGCTACAGTTCGGAGGACCCTGAGCACAGATCACGTCTGTGGAATAACTACAGTGCCTGTGGCCCCGTGCCTCCACAGATTACGTCATTTAACCTCACAGCAGCCTGTGAGGTTAGTGCTGTTTCTCTTCTCCTGTTACCCAGGAGGAAACCGAGACTTTGAGAACCTGAGTAACTTGCTTAGTTACACAACTGGTACTTGGTGGGGCTGAAGTGAAATCCCATTTTCATAGTCTTTTAACAGTCCTGCTATTCTGACTTTCCTCAATTGTTACTATTATTGTCTAAAAATATAGTAACCCAGGAATGTGTGTTTTTGTTCTGTCTCGTCTCTGTGCAGGTGAGAGTCCACGCGTGGAGTTCCGTGGAGCCTCTGTGCTCTCACAGGACCCGGCATCTCATGATGAAAGCAGGGGAGGCCGTTCTCCTCTATCAGGAGCGGGTTTCTGAACTGCTGAGGAGATGTGGGAATTGTACACGGCAAAGCTGTGTGGTTTCCTTTTACCTGTCAGCCGACAGCAAGCTCTCGAGCCCAACCAACTATCACTTCCTGTCTTCACTGAAGGAGGCCGTGGGGCTCCGCAAGGCACATATCACTGTAAGGACCTGTCAACTGGGGTCACTGTGGCCGTGTGGAGCAGTCCCGCTTCTGGGCAGCCACGTCGCATCACGCTTTTTGTAAAATTTTTCCTTGAAACTGAGTTTACCCAAGGGCTGGGGAATTTTGGCTCCTTCCCACTGGAAGCAAAGGCCAAAGGATTTGTATTTCTAATTCAGCGTTTGTTCACATTTTTGGTTTCTGCTACCCCTGCGGTCCCATCACCCCTCCCTCGCGGCGCTTGTGCAGTGGGGAAGAGGCATTGCGGTCCTCAGCACGGATCCCCTGCCACTAGGTCCTGGACTGTGTCCTGGGGGCTTGAGTGTACCCATCCTGAAGTATTATTTTTGACCTGAGACACATTCCAACTTGTAGGGAATTTTTATGAGTTTATCTGAATCAAACTGATGGCACATGCTGGGGAGCAAGATCTTGAATGCTCTGGAGAATAACAGTTTCGTGGCTGCTTTTATGCATTTGAAATCAAGGAGGGAACATGAGGAAGATCCCGGGAAGGTGGGAGAAAGCAATGCAGAGATCGGATTGCAGGATAGCTAATAAGATTACGTACTGTCTTGAAGGTTAATACCCGCTTCCAGGGCCATTGCTCTTGGTGTTTCAGAGGTGTGTTAGCCTAGATGCACAGCAACAGTGGACAGGCCTTACTTAAGGCAAAGATAAACCTTTGACTAAAGAATTTATATGCCTGGGGCTTGACTACCCATCGTGACCTGCCCAGTTAGGAATTTATGACCAGGTCACCCTGTGAGGTTACTTTCCATAGAACCCTCTTTTTTTCTTTTCCTTTTTAATATATTTTATTTATTATGTTATTACTAGTATCCCAGTTTTTCCCCCTTTGTCATCCTCTGCCTGGTACCCCCATTCCCTCCAGCAATCCTCCCCTGTAGTTCATGTCCATGGGTCATGCATATAAGTTCTTTAGCTTCTCCCTTTCCTATACTGTTTTTAACTTCCCCCTCTCTATTTTGTACCTACCAATTTGTGCTCCTTAATCCCCATACCTTTTCCTTCATTCTCCCTTTTCCCCTCCCAGCTGATAACCCTCCATGTGATCTCCATATCTATGATTCTGTTCCTGTTTGGTGGTTGTTTAGTTTTTTAGGTTCAGCTGTTGATAGTTGTGGATTTGTTGTAATTTTAATGTTGATAGTTTTGATCTTCTTTTTCTTAAATAAGGCCCTTTAACATTTCATGTAATAATGGCTTGGTGATGATGAACTCCTTTAACTTGACCTTATCTGGGAAGCACTTTACCTGCCCTTTAATTCTAAATGATAACTTTGCTGGAAAGAGTAATCTTGGTTGTAGGTCCATGCTTTTCATGACGTCAAATACTTCTTGCCTGCAAAGTTTCTTTTGAGGAATCAGCTGATATCTTTATAGAAACTCTTTGTAGGTAACTCTCTGCTTTTCTCTTGCTGCTTTTAAGATTCTTTATCTTTAACCTTTGGCAATTTGATTATGATGTGTCTTGGTGTGGTTCTCTTTGGGTCCAACTTGTTTGGGATCCTTTGTGCTTCCTGGACTTGTATTTCTATTTCCTTTACCATATTAGGGAAGTTTAATGTCATTTTTTCAAATACGTTTTCAATCTCTGGCTATTCCTCTTCTCCTTCTGCATCTCTATGATTTGGATGTTGGTACATTTGGAGATGTCCTAGAAGCACCTAATACTTTCCTCATTTTTTTTTTTTGAATTATTTTTTCTTCTTGCTGTTCTGATTGAATGTTTATTTCTTCCATGTGTTCCAAATCATTGATTTGAATACTGGCTCCATCACCTTCACTGTTGGTCCCCTGTAGATTTTTCTTTATTTCATGTAGTGTAACCTTCATTTCTTTCTTGGTCTTTTTTATTTTGTTGCCGTACTCAGTAAGTTCTTTGAGTATCCTGATCACCACTGTTTTGGACTCTGCATCTTATAGGTTGGCTATCTCCACTCCGTTTAGTTCTTTTTCTGGAGAGTGTTGATTTGTTCTCTCCCATTTGGGCCATATTCCTTTGTCTCCTCAATTTGGCAGCCTCCTTGTGTTTGTTTCTATGTATTAGGTAGAGCCTTGACTCCCTGTCTAATTAGTGTTGCCTATTGTAGAAAAAGCATATGGAAATTGTGTGGGGTGGAGGCTTAGGTAATCGCCAGGGCAAGGCAACCTGCTTCACCGCTTTGTGATTCTGTGTGGGGGGAGGGTTCGGGGAAGGGACAGTGCCCCTCTCTGCCTTCTGGAGGTTTGCCTAGCATTGGCCCTGTGTGACGGGGGCCCTTCAGCTGTTGCCCTGCTACTGAGTCCCAGATGGGGGGGTCTGTGTAGTTTTTAAGTCTGTGCAGGCCCTTTAGGCGGACTCTCCTGAAAATCCAGCAGTTCTTTCACTGCTCCAACCCTCACTGGATTTTACAGCCAGAAGTTATGGGGATTTATCTTCTTGGTGCTGGAACCCTGGGCTGGGTGGTCTGGCCTTGGACTTGGATCACCCGCTCCCAAGGTGTCCCTCCCGATTTTTATCTATCACATGTGAATGTGGGATTGTCTGCTCCACCACTGTCACCTGTCCATGCCACACCTCATCTCTGTGCCTCTCCACCCCTCCATCTCCTTGTCTCCACCCCTCCTACCTGTCCACATGAATGTGGCTTCTTTAAATCCTTGGTTGTCAGACTTCCATACAGCTCAATTTTCTGACAGTTCTGGGTGTTATTTGTTTTGAGGGCTAGTCGTAATTCTTTCTGTGGTTGCGTGAGGAGGCGAAGTGTGTTTACCTACGCCTCCATCTTTACTGGAAGTTTGTTATTCTTTTCAGTAATTCAAAAGCATACCTTTATCTTAAAACCAAAATAGATCATTGGTTTATTATAAAAGGATATAGCTCAGGAACAGCCAGATGGAAGATACTTAGGGTAAGATGTGGGAAAAGGGCATGGAGCTTCTATGCTCACCGCGCCACTCTCTCAGAACCTCCACTTGTTCACCAATCCGGAAGCAGAACGCTTTTTTTAAAAATCCACATTATCTTCTCATCACAAGTGAGCAAAGGAGTCTGGGGAACTGAGTAACTCGCTCAAGGAGGCGTCGGGGCCCAGTTGAAGCACTCTACTTGTGAGATTTTAAGTAGAGTCTATTAATCTTTAAAATTCTCACCCTATTCCCTTTAATTTATTGCTTAAATGACCTCTTAAAATCTCTTTGCGATTGCCAAGAAAAAATGAGAGGATCAAGATGTGTTGTACAAATTGTGCAGCTGGAGAATTTGGACTCTCTTCAGTCGGTCGAAAACCTTTTTCCTCCTACTCGTAGTGATTGAAAATATTTTTCTAGAAAGGCTCATTCTCTAGTTTTGGTGAATTTTAAATTTGTTTTACCCTTTATTTCATTGAGAAGGCTCAAGTGAGAGGATTTTCTACATTTACTTTAGTAGTAATCATATAAAAACTCTTAATCCTTGATTTGAAAACATATATCTTCTTTTCCAATTAATAATGAAATATTCATGTAATGAAACCTAAGTTATCTGTAACAACTGATACAGAACAGATAGGAAGGAAATGACATATATTTATGGTATAGTTTTTTTCCAGAAATGAAAAAATAAACCTGAAACAAAACTATGTAGCAGGCTAGATTTAGGATTTGGAAACCATTCCCCGCACCCCTCTTTTCTTTGCTAACCCTTCTCTACCTTGGGATAATTTGGGGTGGGAGAGAATTAGGACTTTTTTATTTTCCTGACCTCATTTGTATTTCAGGGAGACTTACCCTTCCTAAAGGAATATGATAATAATAACAACAACAACAACAATAATAAAACATTTATTGCAGGCTTAACATAGGCCAGGCACTTGGATGTCCTGTCCCATGGTGGGTGCCAGAAATTTGTTTTTCCTGCCTCCCTGAAGCCAGGGTGCAAGCTTGAGCCCCAGGCTCTGCAGGCAGATATACAGAAATGAGATTTCTAATCGGAAGAAGGCAACAAGAGTGAGCAGGTGCCAGAGTCCCTTCTGGCCTTGGCCCTGGCACAGCAGCGGCCGGGGCCTCCTTGGCAGCCTTGCGGCCTCCCAGGGCCAGCCATGTGAACTGCATGATGCAACTGCTTTACGGTCTTCACCCGAACAGCTGGTGACTGATGTGGGCATTGACATCTAGCTTAAAGACTGAATGTCTGACCCTCTGAGAGCTACCTAGTATACGTTATTTTCTTTCTTGCTTCTATCAAAGTAGGTTGCTTCTTTGTTTATAGCTCAGAGCTCTGAATGGTGATCAAGTGTGTAAGGCTAACATTATATATAGTAAATATTTCCCTTTGATATTCTTTATGCCACACATAACACGTAATGGCAGACCTACTGTGTGGCATGCATCCATGCTGAGGACTTTGTTTCATGATAAACGCAGAGCTTTAAAACCAATCCTCATTCTCTGAGTGGCTTGCGAACCCCTTCACGCCTGAGCTGAGCTGGTCTGCTCATGAGTGATAAGATTTAAACTGCTCTCTCCTTTGCTGCTGCTGCGTGGGGTTCACACGTCTAAAACGTGCGCATGACGTGACTTCCCGGTGCTGTGTAATAAAAAAGAGAAAGCTCCAATGCTAGAGCCTTTGCAAATGCCTGGCAGGCTGCTGTGTAGATTTCTGGATTTTTCCAGAGGACTAGGAGGTGAGTTGTGCTCTGCAGCTGGCTCCTGCTGTATCCCTGGAAAGTCCTTCCCCGGCCCAGCAGTTATGCCGGGATGCTCCTCTCTTGATGATACTCTGAGAGCAACTGTAAAAGAGAGAAAGCTTTGAGCTTCATGTGAAATAGTCTCTTTAATAATAGGAGACTACATATTTCTGCCCTTGGTTTGAGATTACAATTTGGGCATTTCCCACCACTTTAAACAATTTCCGTGTATTTTTTAGTATATGACAGTGTGTGGAATACATGTTAGCCAGCGGCAGAACCGAAGTTGCAGGACACACACTCTTATGTTAGGCCCACATAAACGTTCTGATGGGCACTGAATGTGGAACAGCGAGCTCTTCCCTCACGCTTCACTTCATTTATCTTACTTCCAGGCCATCGTCTCTCAGCAAGAGGACACATTTGTTTTTGATCTGGAAACCTCAGCTGTCGCTCCCTTTGTTTGGTTGGACGTAGGGAGCGTCCCAGGGAGATTCAGTGACAACGGCTTCCTCATGACCGAGAAGACGCGGACTATACTGTTTTACCCTTGGAGACCCACTAACAAGAGTGAATTAGAGCAGTCTTTTCATGTGACTTCCTTGACTGATATTTACTGAGAGAATCCAGGTTATACTCTCAGTGGACACCAAAATAAAGCATTTCTAAGGCACCGTCTGGCAACCAGAGCTGCAGGCAACAAGAGACGAGCTGAAGAAGCTGGAGGCAGGCATCCTATTTGTCGCTCTGCGGAGGGTATACACTCAGCTTTGCCCAGGGAAGGCTGTTTCCTGGGTGGCGGGCATCCTCCGGTGAGACTGTGCTGGGTGGTCTGGGGTCTGTGCGGGATGGTGTTTTTTAGGTCTTCCCCACACAGCTTTACCACCACACTCACCAGTTACAACCCCACCGTCTCCCGCTGCCCAGAAAAGCACATCCGCACAGGTAAGCCTCTCGGGGAACCGCAGGAACATGAATGACCGCAGGGCTTCAGATTCGGCTCAACCCTCTTAGCTTTTCAGTCCAAAGGAATTAGATTCAGACTTTTGACCCTGGCAGCAAAGTGGCATTCTTTTTAGCTTGGGTTTAAATCATTTTACAGATATTGATCAATTATAAGAGGCTATAAAATTACTGCGAATGATCATAAAATCACACAGAATAAAGCAAATGGGCAAAATATTAATAAGTACCAATCTGAGTGAAGGTGTGTAGGAATGTTTTTGTGCTGCTTTTGCAACTTCCTGTAAATTTGAAACCATATCAAAAATTAAAATTTACATAAATTACATTGATAACTTGATATTTTATCTGTGGCTTGTTTAATCGTTCCATAAACGTTTGGTTGTGCCCAGTACTGTGCTCGGCATTCGTTGACATTAGCTCTGGCCAAGGTTTTATTCTAGTTGATAAACTGGGAGAATTTGAAGAATCTGACCAAGAGATATGAGGGGTTTTCTCTGGGAAGAATTATGGAGTTGGTTACAGAATAGGCCAGCAATGAAAGTTGGCCTTTAAAATTACGTAATAGTTTTGGTTTTAAAACTGAGAAGTTTGAGGCATATTCAGTAACTAAAAGAAAATAAATGCAGATAATCCAGGCCTTTTGTTCAGTATCTAAGAGTTTCCTCATTTTATGTGTTATCTCAGTATAGATATATGTAAACCTTACGAAGGACTGGTACTTAGGGATGTAACTCAGAAGATTCTTAGTCAATAAAGATTATATCTTTTCTTGTCACTGTTGAAAATCCTGTTTTATCAAACTTGCTGGGGGACAGGAGGATACTTTTCTCCATAAAACTAGAGAATATTTTTGCCGGATGCCCTGTGAGGCTTTGAAATTGTTGGGCCAGAATTTACATCACAATGCTGCCCTTGCTTGCTCTGTGACCTTGATCAAGTTATTTGACTTCTATGTATTGACTTCTATGTATAGTAAGTTATTTCATTTCTCAGGGTAAAGTGGGAGTAATGGCACTCACTTTGTACGTTTGTTTTGAAGAATAAGTTAAAAGTAGCTGAAGGGCTGGGCTCAGGGCTGGCGTTCAGTGAGGGCTCTGTGTGGACGGGCCACCCTGGAGCCCGACCTTGTCGTCCCAGAGGTGACAGGGCTTCCAGCCACACCCGCTAGATCAGAATCCGGGTTCTGAGGCCTATTGGCTGTGTGACTTTGGGCAGCCCCTTGACCTTCTGGACTTTAGTTTTCTCATCTGTAAAAACAATAACCTCGAAGCTTCAAAGGGAGGACTGAACAAACAGGGTCTGGAACAAAATAAATGCTGCGTAAACGGTGGTTGCCCTGTTTCAGCATCATAATCACTGTCACTCAGTCAGTACAGAAACAATAGCAAAAATGAAGCCAACAAAGGCAAATGTCTTAAATTTTTTAAGACCAGAAAAAGATATTAGAGAAGAATGATTTAAAAAAAAAAATCTCACCTGAGAATATATTCACTGATTCTAGACAGAGAGGAGGGGAGATAGAAACACTGATGTGAGAAAGAAACATCGATCATATGCCTCCCGTATATGCCTGGACCAGGGACCGAACCCTCAAACTTTTGGTGCACATGACGACATTCCAACCCATTGGGCCACCTGGCCAGGGCAAGAGGAATGAATTTTTAAAGGAAGAATAAATTAGTGAATGGGCATAAGTATATGCCTGCGGCGATTTGTAAAAGGAGAGAGATGGACTGTATCCACATTTCTGTAGGAGAATAGTAATATCCAGAATGTTCTCCCATAGTTCTTGTGTGGCTCTGTGGTTAGCCATGGCCACCATTTTAATAGATTTATTTTGTTGCATTTACTGGGAGAGAGTCTAATGTACTTACTCTTGGCTTTGGATTTCCGAGAGCGCATTTGGTTAGCAGTCGTGTTAATAGAGAGATTGGAGGGAAGCGGCCAGGTCCTTCGGCCGCGCTGGTTGCAAAGCACTTTCCAGAGAGTGAGAAGAAGAGAGGTCGGTTCACAGGATTACATCTTCCTATTTTAGAATGAAGAGAGCAATAAAAATGGTAATTTCCTCATTCACATTCACTGTAACTCTTCGTATTTTTTCTCTCACTTGACTTTTCATTGTGAGAGGGTTTCAAAGCATGGGAAGTCATGTGGAAAGTAAATAGGAAGGTTTTGTCCTCTGGTGTAACGAAAGGGAGCTGGAGTGCCGAGACACGAGGCTTGCTCCCCAGCATTCCTGCTCTTCTCCTGTTCTATCTCTGGCTCTCAGATATGAAACTTATTCCTCGGCTCAGATTTAGAGAGGAAAAAAAGTAGGCATTGTTTGTGTGGGAAATTCAAAGCATTTAAAAATATTCCTAGAGTCTACCTTGACTGTGAACACAATCTTATCAATTCAGTAAGCACATAAAATGAGAACGGTTATGCACAAAAGGTATTTAGTATTATTTCCAAGCCAGTGGGGGAATTACTGTTTTCTAATTGACTTACTGGAGGATATGAACCAGTGTGATGCTGTACAAAACCCTAAAAGTCACAGACAAAACCAGTGTGCAGACACATTTATATTTTGACTATAAAGACTGTTTAACTTAAGAATGTATTCATTCATTTACTGAGCACTGATTGAGGGCCACTCTGAGCAGGCATTGCTGTGTCACCGGGGGTATTGCAATGAAAAAAGAGACAAGTCTCCGCTCTCAGGGACCGTCCATTGTGTGGGGAGACAGACAATAAGCAAGTAAACAAATAAGGCCGTTTCAGCTGGTAACAAATACTGTAAGATTTATGTGACAGTTAGATGAAATCATCTTTTTCACACTTTGGGAAACTTTTTTGAAAGTTTAGGATTTTATATATGTGTATTCAGTGGAGAAAGGAGTTGTGAAACACCTGTGCTGTGATTAATGCTTAAGGAAGGAAAACCACAAACTGACTAGTGAGCTGGGGTGGGCTCTGAGCTGGGGATCGACATGCTGAGTGTGAGCTAATCCGCCCAGTCCTCTTGGAACCCTGAGTGAATGGCTTTGCAGGAATAAGGGCATTGCATGGTTGTCCCATGTGTTATAACTGCTCCTTATTTCTGTGGACATGGGTTAGTGCATCCCGCCGTGAAGGAAATGTTTGCGACACTAACACGGTCAACCCCTTAGGTCGGGTCTCAGCCATGACACGGGGTTCAGAGCTCCAGCTGCGTTCACAACACGCACTGCAGTGAGCAAGACGAAGGGTGACAGTAACACCAAGTGACTTAGAATTCCTGGGGATCACAGAAATTTCTGGTTGAGAACTCATCCCTGCCTTATAACGTATGTGGGAACAACCTTCTTTTCTCACTGTTTTGTTACCGTTAGGGCTTTTGGGAGGCAGTTCGCACATTCCCAGTATTTGTGGCAGCCATTATCAGCAAGCCACCCTACAGCCATACCCCTTCTTGTCTGTTAATAGAGGTGGTGATGTGTCTAGCCCCAGGGACTGAATCATAATTGGTTATACTAATTCTATTCTGATTGGTCCAGTGTTGGGCATATTATCCAATTCTGGCAAATGAAACAAGCTGACACTTGATGTGGGGTTTTGGTGACAGGTTTTCCTGCCTGATAAGAAAGAGACCTGAGGAGAGACCTTCTGCTGTTGGGTGAAGTTGAGAAGCTTCTGTGTGAGGACCTGATGTTTGGAGCTGCTGCAGCCTTTTCATGACCTTGAGGAAACATTGTTGGGATGTTCTAAACATATTAGAATTCCAGATCCAGCACCGGGAGGCAGTTTGACTTTAGATCTAAGTGACTGAGTCCTTCTGTGCCTTAGTTTCTTTTTCATTAAAAATGTGGGTAATCATAATAATAATAAATATTAACTGATAGATTAATTATGAGGACTAAATGAAAGATTGCATAGACACTGATAGCACATAAAAACTATTCAACAAATGTTAGCTATTATAATTATCATTGCCTCTGTGTTAAGTCTTTAAAAAAAGCCTCAGGACGTGGGCAGAACTGGAACCTGCTGAGTGAGGCGTGGTGATGGGAGCCGCGTCCGCCAGGGGAGTTGGTGGGAGTGAGGGGGGCCATGGCACCTGGAAGGGGAGACGTGAGGACCTTGATTCCTTCCCAGAGTCATAAGCTCATCACCCTGCCTGGTCATCCTGAAGGTGCAGTTGGAGAGAAAGTGTGGGCCAGGTCCTATTTGGCCAGCAGATGATCTGCTGCTTTAAGAAGTTGAATTACTTGCTTACATTTAAAAAATGAAAGATTCCACATAAAATCTACATTTATCTCTGATGTTTTTATAATTATATTAAAAAAGAAAGCCCCCATTTAATGTACATGTAGTCAGATACTCTGATTTTATAATCGGAAACATTCCAACAGATAAAGGCATGGGCTTGGCGATCAGACCGAGCTGGGCCTCTGGGAGGCAGCGTGGTGCCCGGGTTTTCTTTCGGCCCAGGGACGCCTGTCATCCACGTCACTGTGCTTGGATGTCTCCGTGGTGTCTCCAGTGAGGAGGGCTCTGGAGGCCTGACCTGCCAGGTGGGTGAAGGGTGGATGCTGCTCTTTTATATGGGAACAGCCTAAGTTGGGTCATTGGCATGCTTCCCTATCCACATTTTTGGTGCTTGAACTAAAAGGTTCTTAACTAGTCAACCTTGCAAATACAATGAACTACATTTTGCCACAGATCCAAATTGTGTGTGTGTGTGTGTGTGTGTGTGTACACACATGAAAGTCATGTGCGGTGTAGTGGCCACAGGCTCATGCCCTGATGTCGAACCTCCAATGCACAAGTTTGGCTACAACACCTACAGAACTTGAACGAATCACTTAACCTCTGGGGTTAATAGCAACTATCTCATAGGATGGTTAGGATTAAATGAGGTAAAGGATGGACAATGCCCAGCATGGGTAAATGGGTAGTCAGTGTCGGCTTATGATGATTATTCCTGAGAGCCTGAGGTTGGCAGTGGCTGGAATGATCAGGCCTAGGAGTCTTAACATTTTCCTCACCGGCCTGAGTTGGAGGAGAACAGTTCAGGCAGACAGCGGAAGCTTCTAATTCCCTTTTTTGTAAGCCTCTTTCCAATTTTGTTGAAGCAAAAATGTTAAGCAAGCGAGAGCCATGCCAGCAGCTGGGTGACTGTGCAGAGCTGTGCTTCCCCAGCAGAGGCCTCTTGTGTGCAGGGAATGAGGCTGGTGGCCGGTGGATGGGCTGTCCGGGGCGAGGGCACTGGCTCCAGGATGCTCCCCCAGCGGGAGGCGGCGGGGAGTCTAAGGAAGAGCTTGCAGGGCCTCCACTCCCCCTCCACCCCCTCTCTGGGCTGCAGAGAGCTGCGCGCCAGTGCGCTGTGATGGAAGAGCCTTTCTTGAACGAAAGGGAGGAGTGGAGGCAAGGGGGAGGGGACAGGTAAGAGAAGGGGAGAAAGAGAGAACGAGAGAGAGAATGAGTGGAGAGAGAGAGAAAGAACGAAGACAGCAGGTGTGCTCCGGGCAGCTCCCCAGGGTCAGACCTGCACAGCAACATTTTCTGCTCTCCGTCTTCGTTCACTTCCTTTCCTTCCAGTATTGCTACGCTGGCAAAAGGGTAGCCTCTGAATGACTTTTAATTCTATTTAATTACAGTGGATCTACGAAAACTTACCACAGAGCCTCCGGACTAAAAGATTGGTGGGGGAGGAGTCAGATGTGCCTCGCGGACGCAGACGGGGGGACCGAGTCGGGCGCTTAGAGAGGAAGGCCAGCTGGCGCTGCGGCGGGGGTGGCGGCGGGGGTGGCGGGGCCTGTCCTCGCCGAGGGTGGCCCTGTGGGCGTCTTGGTGACTCCCTGCCGGCACAGACTGTCCTGAAAGTTTAAACGTGGAGTCTCTGCCTCTCAGAACCGACGTGGTCCCCGGTCCGTGTGCTGTGAGCGTGTGCCGATCATCACGCGGATGTGCCTTCGGCCCGGTGGGAAGGCAGTCGGGCCAAATGGTGGCTGTGACCTTCCCAGATCGGCGCTCGGAAGCAGAAGACGGCAAGGGCTGCTTTGGCCTCGCGCTGAGTGACCGTTTGTCCACGAGGACATGAGTGCATCTCCTCGTGGGAGGGGGTGAAGTAGCCCCGGGGCTGCGGTCCCGGGCAGTGACAGGCCGGGGCAAACGCCGCACGGAAAGGAGACGGCGGCTCTCCGGGGCGTCTGCCCCCGTGTGGAGAGAAAAAGCTGCCGAGTGCCCCAAAGCAAGAGGAGGAGGTGCGGCCGGAAGGAGAAGGGTGGGAAGAGGAAAACCAGCAGGATGCTCTTGGCTGCTCGCAGGAGTTCCCGGGACTGCGGCCCAGGTGCCCTGTGAGCCCCACCGCTCGGTCCATCTGTTGATGGGATGCCAGCTTCCTGCTGCGGTGCCAGCCTTCCCTCTGCTGGGCGCCTGTGACCGGCCCCTCCGGGACTGCCGTGGGCTGCAGAGCGAGGCCCAGGAGCCCAGGGTGAGCACCGAAGGCGGAGTCCTGCCCTCCTTACACTACACCAGGGCCCTCGGGCCATTAGCCGTTTGTCATTCGGTGGAAATTGGCAGGAGTTAAAACCCTTCGATGTTTACCTCTGAGATTGTCACGAGAATATTTGAAAATATTTTTTAAATAAAAGCATTGAAGTTTAAAGGTTTTGTTTTGTCGTTTTTTTTTTAAATTAAAAATTACAAAAGTATACTTATTTCAAAAGCAGAAGGGAACATTTACGTTTGAACAGTGATAACTAGGTTTTCTGCAAAAGAAAAAAAATCCATGGCATGAAGTTTATCATTTAAACTTGTATTTTAAATGAGCATGTATTTTTTAAAGCATGTATTTTTTTAAGCAAAAATAAGTTGTGGATGCTTGCCTAAGGAAAGGGGAACTGCAAAAAGTGTTTTGAAATGAAAAAAAAAAAATCTCTTTTTGCCAGAAGAATAGACTGTGCCACCTGGTTGTCTGGTGTGCAACATCAGCCCAGCTCTCCCTGGTGTGACGCACTCCCGCCCCTGGTGTGGCCCCGGGCACCCTCTCACCGTTTTAGCACTACCTCTGCTTCTTGGGTCCCCAAAAGGAGTCCTGGGAGGGATTTCCCAAATTCCATTTCATCTGCGAACTTTCCAGTCTGGAGAGATTACATATTTCCCCAAGAACCAATTTCTGTCCCTTTCCTATTCATCTGAAAATTGGGAATCGAAGTCCTACCCAGGTCTCCAAAGATCACAGAAAGGTGACTGGCTTGCTCCTGTCCTATGGGCAGGCCCCCATCCTAGACTTCAACACGCCCAGGGCCTCTTGGAGGCTGTAGAGCAGAAGTCTTCCCTGAATCAGTGCAAGGGCCACACGCCTTTGCTGTAACTCCCCCATCTCACCCAATCCAATACCCTTGGTCATCCCTGAGGATTTCCTTAAGAGAACCTGTGACTTTGTCCTTACAAAGTAACTTGCACTCTTAATCCTGGGAAATGATTTTGCCTTTGGTGATGGCCATTTACCATGATTGCAGATGACTTTCAGAGTGAGTAAATATTTGCATACAAGTTGAAACTAGAAAGAACCTTCAGGTTCGGCCTCCATGATTCAGGTAAGGAATTTTAATCTGTGCCAGAGACTGGAACCTGTTCACCAAAATCAGCCCCCCTCCTAATAATGGGAACAAAAGCGGATCACCCCTATGGCTTCCTTGCTCTTAGTGTGGTTTGCGGCTGAAGCTTTTCTCATACATGCACTCACTCCTCTATGCTCTTTTGTCCTTCTGGCTGACCAGGACCACCTCGCCCAGCAAGACCTCGGGAGCCAAGGGTGGGAGAAGAATGACTGTCAGCCTGGATCCCTTCATGACAAGTGGGAGAGGGACACCCTACCTACCCTGTCCCCTGCTGCCCTGTGGTTCATTAAAACATGTTACTGGGGTCAGTGGATCCTGTGGTTAAATGCTTCATGTGTGCTCAGCCTCCTCCTTGTAAAAGAGACAGTTTTTACTTCACAGGGTGTCTGAGCATGTAATAGAGAATAATCAATGACCTTAGTCATTGTAGCACCTGGCATGTAATAGATGCACAAGAAATCTTTGTTCTTTGAGGGTTGCTGTGATATTTCAATGAAATAATCACTTAAAAAAGAGATACTAACACGGGAAAGCTGGCAGACGGAAGCTAGAAGCTGCCCCTATCTCCTGCTTATTCTAAGATGCTTCAACAATTGGTGGAACTAGTCACTCATCCAGGGTAACAGAAGCTGGGTGTTGTAGATAGAATCCATAAAAATGAAGAATGACATTCATTTAATTCCAAGCCCCTGCTCAGTATCTCCCCCAACCGCAAAGCCAGCTGATGAACCTGGGAAACCAGTGGACAAACAAAGGAAAGCAGCGGGACTACAGGGAGAAACTTTCACATTGTGGAGCTTTCACATTGTGAGTGCTTCTAAAAAACGATGGCAACTGGGATGATTTGTTTAGGTGATCTTTAAGATACTGTCCAGCTCCAAGTTCTGTGATCTTTAAGAAAGTAAACAGAATTTTAGTTTCATCTTCTCTTGACTCCTGTGCCTCCCCAAGCCCATCGTTACCTGGGGAAGCACAAATCAGAAAGAAAAATCCCCCCAAAAGTACAACAGAAGGAGGAAGTGATAAAACTAGTGGTCTCCGATCCATGAAAAATTCACATAAGTGTTTTATTCTATTACGAGGGGGAAAAACAAGTCAAATTAATATTTAAGCAACATATCCTTTTAGTAATACTCTTGGTTCATTTTGGTTGGGGTATATGTCCATCATCTTTGTACAGATTTGTATGGATTTTTTTCTCTTTTAAATGTACCATCTTTTCTTCAAAGGGCTTCAGACATCATTAAAGAATAAGCTGGGGGATCAGATCTGGATTTGAATCTTGGGTGAGTAAGTTAATAGTTAGATGTTTCCTCATTGTAAAATTGGGGTTAAACATGTACCTGATAAGGATGCCTTGCGACTATTAGGAGTCATCAATGCAAAGGGGCATCTGAGGGAGAGAGAGGGCGGGAAGGAGACAGGCAGGGACCCAGGTGAGTAAAGGAGCAGCAGCAGGGCTTCCTTCTGCCAGAAGAGACAGCTGACCCTGAGCAAGTCTAGGTTATGCCTGCAGAGTATAGAAACATCAAAAGGGGACGGAGGTCCTGAGGAAGCTATTTTTAAACGGCTGCCTGCCGAGAGACAAGCTTTCAGGGAAGGTTTAGTTCAGGCCCATTGTAGCTTTCCATCCGAGCGCCTGTGTCCCTCTGGCATCGATCCCCATCTGCTGGTACAAAGTGAAAGACGCCTGCCTCAGAGGCACTGCAGTCACTGTAGCCTTTTCTTCAGAGCACCATGCAGAGGCTCTGGTCAGTGCTGAGATTTAGAAGGAAAAAGAGGAAGCTTCTGGAACTGAACAGAAATGAGGTTATTAAAAGGGGGACTCTTATTTTTAGTCTCAGCATGAGTTGCTTAGTTGTTCCTCCTGCCATCAGCTTCTCATAAAGTGACCTTCTGGTATGGGAACTGTCAGGTTAGAGACCTGGAGAATGGTAACAATCCCCTCTCCACACCTAGGGCTTGACACACGTACCATCACTTCATTTGCTCCTGACCTGCCTTCGGGTGGGGCTCAGCTGAGCAGTCCGACTACTCGTGTGGCACCCACTGAGGGAGTGCAAAGGCAGGTCAGGCTTGATGCAGTGGCTGGTATCACCTCTCATCTTCACTCCCTCATACATCTGCTGGTTGATGTTGGTGCTGGCTGTGACCTCAGTGAAGGCTGTTGGCGGAACACCTGCCCATGGCCCATCCATGTGGCCACCTGGCTCCCTCAGAGCATAGTAACCTGGTTCCAAGAGGGAGGGACTCGGGCTGGGCGGAAGTTGTGTTGCATTTTCTGACCTAAGCTTGGAAGTCACTTAGCACCAATTCTATTCTTGTCGCAGGTCCTCCTAGATGCACAGGGAAGTAAGGTCCCCGCCCCCCCTCAGTGGGAGGAGAATCAGCATTGTGCTGGAAGACAGGAGGCCTTGCCGTGGCCAGATGAAAACTAACTATGTGATACAGAGAGGAACTGCTGGAGGAGTGGCGGCATCAGCTTGGTGTTGGAGAATTAAAGAAAGTCAAACATTTTTATCTTTAAAGATACAACTTTAAAAAATTGGAATCATGGATTGGGGTGTGTGGTGGAATGGCAACGTGAAAGAAAACAGAAGTAGAATTTTTTAAAAATCCATTCATTTGGGACACACTGCAGAATGAAGAGCCCAAACTATTTCACACCACTGAATAGTCTTACTTAGAAATGCCTTCTCTGTTTCAAGGTTATTTGTCCATGATTTCCAATATTTCTGGTATTTTTATGGTTTAATTTTTGATAGATTTGGAAATTATTTTGATGAAAGGAGGGACATAGTTCAGATTGATTTTTTTCTGAGTTGGAACATCTACTTACTGATTAATCATATTTTCTTCATTAATTTGAAAATTTATCATATACTAAATTCCTATATATTTGGGACTTTACTTTTGGATTCTATTATTATTGTCATCCTCACCCGAGGACATGCTTATTGGTTTTTACAGAGAGGGGAAGGGAGGAACGGAGGAAGATGATGAGAAAACATCACTGTGAGAGAGAAACATTGATTGGTGGGTTGCTTCTCATATGCGCCCTGACCAGGGACCGAACCCACAACCTCAGCATGTGCCCTGACCAGGAATTGAACCTGTAACCTTTGGTTTATGGGATGACGCTCCAACCAACTGAACCACACTAGCCAGGGTGTGGACTCAATTATTTTAATCTGCCTTCTTATCCTACCAAGATAATTCTCCAACTCGTGAGCTCTGGAGCTAAACAGACCTGGTTGGCTCAGAAGCAGCTTGGCTGTTGCCTACCTGAACTCTTGAAGCCTCAATTTATTTTTCTGCAAGTTGGGGATAATTCTATGTACCTCATTGGGTTATTTTTATGAATAAATGATTTCCCATGCTGTGCAAACCCGGTCAGCAGCAGTTGCCAGCATCTGTGCAGGTAGGGTTCTCTGGGAAGCCGGCTCTGAGGTGGAGACCCCTGTGCGGGGTGTTTCTCTGGCAGTGCCCTGGGATGTACGCCTGTGGCAAGGAGGGCGAACCAAGAGTGCCAGGCAGTGATGCAGACCAAACAACACCTGAGCCAACCCTGAGAGAGCTCTGCAGGTCACAGAGTCCTTTAACGTGGTCCTGGGTGAGGTAGCTCCCTGCAGCCGAGGCCATTTGCCCGGTGGCGGGGCTGATTAGTCCTTTGTGAAAGAAGGATCCTGGCTGCACACCACAGTGTCCGCCACAGTGCCTCACTTTCTCCCTCCTCCTCTCCCTTATTTCCCACTCTTTGAGTGAAGAGAGTTCAGCAGAGCTTCATGCTGGAAGGTCTCCGTACAGACCCGCTGGCAGGCTGAAATTTCAATACTTTAGGCATCACGAAGGCCCTGAGAACACACTCTGGGTTGGGGAGAAAGAGTTTTGCATGAGATGGAGGAAGATGAGGCAACACACCCTAAGTAAATGAGCCATGTAAGAATTTAACGAGCCTAAAGCTTTCATCTCAGGTTAAAACACTTTTCTTTTGATAATTTTTGTTTACTTCTGTATCAAAAAATCGCCTGGACAGAGGGATGTGAACGTGATGACCAGGCTGTGGCCTGACCCTGTGGTTGCAGGAAAGTATGTGTATAGAGCCAACAGGACAAGGCTGTCAATTTGCTTTTCCTTTTATTATAAAAGTAAAATAAAAAATAGCATTTATAAATCCAACATATCTTCTCTTAAAGTATTTGATCTAAAAACATATTTACAATAGCAAAATGCAGAAAAGGGGAAAATACCATTTTCAGCACTGATTGTAACCATGTTTAAATATTGGCACACACATGTTCTTTTTCAAATCACAGAGATAACCACATTAGAAAAAGCAGTAAGCCTTTCATAATTACACACCAAGAGACTCTCATTTTAAAATAGCTCATTGAAACTATCCTTAATAAAATATTAAGAATTTTAAATTCTTAATCTGGATGCATGACAGTGCTGTGGACGGCCAGGAAGAACACCAGGTGGGGACTGTTACCCCAATGACAGTGGGAATGCAGCGGAGGGACAGCAGCAATGACAACAGAAAGCAGCTGGGGAAGCTCAACCAGGCACCTCGCCTCCCGTGAGGCACCAGCGCCACCGAAGGCTGTGACTGCTAGGTGCTATCCGCAAGTGGGCTCGGCTGAAACTCATTTAAGAACCAAGAAAGGTAGGCAAGTTAAAAGGCCTTGAGTAAATCCAGAACAATCCAGGCCAGCCAGTTTTCCTCTGAGCACCTTGGATGCACTTTACCTTCCTTCTTTTGGACAATGCAGAATTTCAGAACTCTGGTTTACAGGATGTTGGAAACCGCCAGAGGGCTAAATTTTGCCTTCTATAGGTCCTTCCTGCCCGAAGTCGTGGGGCATTTTGTTAAGAGTTAGCAATGAGCTGCTGCCGGTCAGAGACTCCGTGAAGCTGAGTTTGTGGAAGGATGTCTCCACGCCGCTGTCGCAGATGCTGTCGCCACAGAGATCGTCTGAGGGGAGAAAACGTGTGTTCATTCGGGGGCAGCTGGAAACCAGGCAGAGCCTTTGCTCCTGTCCACTATTCATTCCATCCGGGCTCAAAGTTTGGATCTGAAAGGCCTGTGTGCTACTCTTGCCCATTAGCTTCTACAAGTCACCACATTCCGCCTCCACTGCCTGCCTGTTCGCTGCTGTTCACGGTAAGGGGAGGGGCAGAAAGCACCCAAAGTAATATAAAAACTGTGAAGGCACCAAAATTAGCCAAATGTTTTCACATCTCTTTTCTTACAACGTAACCTCATGTTTATCAGAATCCTTTCTGAATTCTCTTGACCCAGTGTGTAACTTTCTTTCTTAGAAATCGGGTGTATTTTTCCAACCACTGCATTACCTATTTTCTAGCTGAAATAGGGAAACTGCTGAATCTAGGTAAAATAAATTGTTGACAGAAGTAGGAACTAAAGATATCTTTCTGAGCTTCATATGCTATTAAGCACTATGTACTGCCTCAAAAAACATGTTGGTAGCAAAAAAATAAGGTGGTTTTGATGACAATGAGACTGTGCAGAACAACAGGTCAGTATCTCCTTGTAGAGAAGTCTCGTGAGGGGCCTGAATGAACAACCTGAAATACTTCCTACAGACAGGGCGTGACCGAGGGAGCAAGGTCTATGTACCTGAATCAGAATGTTACCTTCTGATAGCTTAGATTCCAATACAAACATTCAGACTTTAACGGCAATGACACGGCTACTGTTATTGATTTATTCAATCAATAAATCTTTACTGGGTTTCTATTATGTGCTGGGAACTGTGAGGTATTTTAAAAAATAATTCTACAAATCAAGGGTTTACGGCTTTTTAATACTTAAGGACCCATTTTTTTGTGGGAGGGAACATCAGGTCCTAAGACAGGAGATGGGGTTTGTTTTCCTGGTGGATACATTATTTCTTTCTAAAGTGGGCACAACACCTGTTCCAACTCCCGAGGAAGGGCCCCCGGCCAAGGAGACACTGGTGCTGAAACTGAATGGCAAGAAGGAGCCAGGCTGGTGAGGGGAAGAGCAGGTGCCGAGACCCTCAGGCTGGACTAGTGAGCGGAGCCGGAGGAAAGGGGAGCTGCAGGGCAGTGGGGAAGGGCTGATGAAAGCCACGGTGAAAGCGAGAATGAATGAAGAAGAGACGCTGCCTTTATTGCTCACCACCTGTGTTCAAAGCGTCCTATGGTGCTAAGCACAGAGGATGCACCAAGTAAAGATTGGTTGAATGGATGAATGAATCGGAGGGTATACAGCAGAGGTACCATAATCTCACTAGTTTTGTAAACTGCCTGTTGTGTGGAAAATGAACTGAAGAGAGACCGGGAGACGGATCAGCAGCTGTTGCAGGGATGGACAGGCACTGGAGGTGGACTGGATGAGGGGGCGGCTGCAGAGGAAGACGCTTGATGGCTGGCTGCACGGTGATTAGGACCAGGAAGCATTTGTGGGCCAGTCTTAGGTTTTTGTCTTAATCTCCCGGAGGACGGCAGCGCTTCAGACTGACACGGCCAGTATTCAGTTCATGGGGGGTGTTCAGACTTGAACGGCATGGCACGTGTAAATAAGGGCAAGAAAGGAGGGCTCAGGAGGGCTGTGGCTTTAGAAGGGGCATGTGGAGGGGGCAAAGAGGTGAGTGTGCTCTGGAAAAGCCAAGAGGGCTGACTGTTTGGAACAGGAGGGACGGTCCACTGTGAGGTGTGCTGGGAGCGCTGGAGAAGATGAGAAGGACAGCGAGCACGTGACCGAACCCCGGGCGTCCTGACCAGGGCAGGCCCGGCAGAGGGTTGGGATGGGCCTGACGGCAGGGGCCGAGGAGAGGAGAGAAGGCAGAAAGAACACTACAAAATCCTCCTTAGCAGCTCTGCTTTGTAGGAGAGCAGAAGAATTGGGCTTTGGGTCAGAGGGAAGTGGGATAAAAGGAGTGTTTTTTGTTTTGGTTGATTTATTGTGAAAAGACGAGGGAAACCATAGCATGCTTGCTAAGTGATCCAGTGGGAGGGAGATACCGTGCGTGCAGGGAAGGGATACTGCAGGTCAGAAAGAAAATGCAGGCAACAGTGGTTCAGAGAGCGGGAGAAAGGGGAAATGCGGGGTTGCTGGGCTGTGAGGAGAGTCCATCGTGTTCTGTACTTTAGGTGGCTGACAGACGGACCCAGTCGCGGTGCGAGACAAGAATGGTGCCCTGAACCCCGGGAGGAGACCGAGGAGCTGAGGAGGCTGTGGTGGGAAAACCACCGCATCCACCCACAGTGCTGGTTCCCGTGCATTTTTCTCTTTTCAATTTAAAAGATGAGAGAAATAATATTTACCTTAACCACCCACATCACGTTTTTGGTATCCATTGTGAATCTAAGTGAGTCACATGTCACTGTGATTGTTCCTGGGGACAGCCCCGAACCTGAGCAGCGGTTTCGGGGAGGGGCCAGCGGTGGGACCTGTGAGCCCCGCAGGGAGGACACAGACACCTGGGGCCGTGTGTTCAGGAGGCGATGGTGGGGGCACATGCCACAGCCCAAGAGAGTGAACGCACTGGCCTGATACACTGGCCCAGGAAGCAGGAAAATATCTCAACTGCTTTTTCTTTTCTCCCTTTACCTATGTGCTGTCCCGTGGAGTCCGGTGAGAGAGGCAGCGAGTGGGCCCGACAGGCGGTCTTTGCTGGGCTGGGGACTGCGGTGCCTGAGGTGCAGAAGGCCGCCTGGATCACTTCAATCGCTTCGGTGTAGCCCATCTGCCTCAGGGCCTCCAGCAGCTCCCTTACTGTCCCTCCGGAGACCTGCACGAAAGAAATGAAGAAAGAGTGTGTTCTTGTGTGAAAACCTGTGCAAGGAACGGCCAGGCAGGCTGCAAACACGACAGCACATGCCTTCCCCTGCCAAGCTGCCTCCTTCACGTGGTCTTGGAAAGGTCAGGACATCGATTGTCTAAGCAAATACTGTCTTTGAGTCAAGTTTCCTGTTTTATCTCGAAGAGCATTCAGGAAATGACGGAGAAGAGGCTGATAGTGAGCACAGACTGAGAGAGAGAGATGCTGAGGCAGTGAAGCAACCTAAGTTTATGCGGTGTCCCTGTTTGAGCTGCCGCTCTAAAAGCACTGAGAAACAACAGCTATCAATAGAGTTTTCAGAGGAAAATAATTTCATCCTGTACTATTTTATCTTTTAGTTCTGGAAATCCCCAGGTGATGGCTCTGTGAGGAGTCACCTCACAGAAAGATGATTCCGTGTCCTGACACATGACCCAGGCATGATCTTGGGGACAGGAAGCAATGACTATCCGCCAGTCTGTTGTGTTTGTTCAGGGAGATCAAGGTTCTGTGACCATCCTGACCCTCTCAGTAGCATTTTTGCAGAAGATCTCAAGGTAGTTGAAAATAGGGAACGTCTCTAGGTATCTGAAAACAGCCTTCTAGGGAGGAGGGCTTCGATCCTGGCCTGGGCGCGCCCCCCCCCCCCCCACCGCAGGACACAGGTAATGATGCACTTTCCTTCCTCAGAGCGAAGGAAGAGGGAAGGGGTTGTGCCCAGAAGGGACTGTGCTCTGTAAACAGAGCAGAGTCAAACACACGGAGTTAGGGATGTCAGGGGGTGCCGTACCTCGTAATTGTCCATGAGCGTTTTGGAAGGAGCAGGGCTCAGCCGGAAGGCATTATTCAGTATCCCCAGACCTAGTTTCTGTGCCAGAGTGGCCCAGTTTTTGTCTGGATCAGGAAACTCTAGCAACCTGTAGAGCTGTAACTTTGCATCTTCAGTCAGCTGTTTCATGTCTCCTGAAGGAAACGAAGAAGAAATACGACTGTCCTCGCTGAACAGAGACACGCTGGATGGGGTGATGGCTGCCAGGCTGCTCACCCTCCCACGCCTCCTGGAGGCGCTCAAGCTCCTACACCTGAGAGTCAGCAGAAGCCAGGTGAGTACCAGCAGTACTCCGGGAAATATCTCAACTGCCTTTTCGTCTTCTCTCTTTACCTATTAGCTGTCCTGTGGAGGCAGGTGAGAGACTGAACTGCATATTCCCCTTTCACACCTCCAGGCTCTCCTGATTCTACAGTGACCTCCAGGCGTTCTGCAGACACCCTGGATGATGCAGGTGCTCCCCACCCCCTCCCACTGACGGTGGGGAGAAAACACTGGTTAAAAGCGCTCACCTTGTGCCAGTAAATCGTCAGATGTAAACTCTGGCTCATACGGTTTCCCATTTAGTATGTCAAACACCTGTTGACAGAAAAACATGGGGAACAACTGTACATTAAAGGGACCATGAGGGAAAGCTGCATTTGGTTTTTTGTCATTAAGAACTCAGAATGTCCTTCTTAGGTGGTTCTGGTACCCTGAGGATGGAAGAGTGGAGAGGAGTCGGTGCCATGGCCCAGGCGCATGCAGGCCCTCTGGGGCTACAGGGCCAGGACACCGTGTTCCCTGGGCGCTCTCTGGGAAGGGCCGGAGGGCCCAGCCCAGCCTCACGGAGAGCAAGGGCCAGGCCCTTCTCAGGGACAAAGGCTGTCCATGCTGCCAGGTCAGCCATGTCTCGGTGAGGGTCACTGGTCAGTGATGTCTCCCTGCGAGCCAGGTGAGGACTGACCTTCCTCCGGGCTGGGAAGCTGTGTCCCCTCACTGCCTTCTGCTTCCTAGTAAAAGACTTTTGAGAATGAGTTTTACAAACTTGCTCAGAGTGAGGTACAGAAATGCTTACAGGGCTTGGTGTTAGCCTTGTACCATTTACATTCTAACTCAGGGGCCAGAAAATTCTTACGTTCAAACAAACAAAATCCCATAGCTGTGGAGGCCTTTCTGTGTCCTCTGCAGTCACTCTGTGACTGGCTGACCTGCGGAAGGATGACTTGGGTCACTGAAGTGGGTTATCCGCCTCCTGTGGTGAGGCTTCTGGGAAAGCCAGGCGCTCGGTGTAAAAGGAGAACCATGTGGTCTCTGCCGGGTCACTTAGCTCAGTCCACATGGGCTGCGCGGAAGTGGAGAGCAGCTTTTGGGTGTGGAGCGGCGCCTGCCCATAAGTGAGCTGATTCTGTCGTGTTGGAGATGTGTGTGCTGCCCAGGTCCTCGCTCTGGCTCTTCTCTCTGGGCCACAAAGACCTGGTAGCTGTTTTCACCTTGAGATCTCTGGTTGGCGGAATTTCGAGGGAGGCTTTTTAAGTCTGTTTACTCTGTTTATATTATCGAAATCCTCAAAAGAATCTCCAGTTTCCTTTTAAGTTGAGAAATCACTTACCCAAAGTTCAAACAAACCATAACGTTTTATCCTAGCTTCAGAAATTAAGACGGGACCATTCTGATGTGAGCTCAGAATGGATAACTCCTAATGTGAATTTTGTGTTTTCTCTCTTCTAACCCTCTTACAACTTAACTCGGAGCTGATTAGGTGTGCACTTTTACGCTCAGAACTCTGCTGACCTAGATCTTTCACGGATAAGTTTTTCAAGATAAACACAACTCTCAACAAGCAGATTTTCTTAAGAAATAAAAGGCATGTGCTTTGGGGAATGAAGAGCCAGGAAGACCATCTGTTCTTATATTCCTGAGCCTTTGGCTCCCCTGGGAGCTGCCATCAATCTGGAGCTCCACGCACCTGCCAGCTGGTGGCCATGTCCAGGGGCGTGGTTCCAGGCACGACTCCTTCATCCTCTCCATCCTTTTCCCAAGAGTCGTCCAGGTCATAGAGAGGCTCAAAGTTCTCCAGCAGGGGATCTGCTCCTGTGAATTCAAGTCACACAGCATTGAGTAAACCCGTATTTTCTCAACTTCCAACTGCCCGCAGGGGTCAGATCATATAAATGCATAAAACATTACTTAGAAACATAGAAAACATTTCTACTGAAATATCCAGAGACCGTCTTTTAAATTCTAATTTATTGCGACTGTAAAGGTGTCTGATGATACCCTATATAGCCAAGGACACTTTCGAAATAAAACACTTGGTAACGCTGACTTTTGCATTTAACACTGGAGAACAGTTTTCAGTTGAGCGAGGAACCTTTAATCTGGGGACCAAGGACAGCACTTTACAGAGCCTGGGTGCGCCCTCAGGATGGGGTCCTAACGTTCAACTTTATGTGTGTTTCTCAACTTCCTGTCCTATTTGCTCAGAACACTGAAGACGCTTGCTCTCTGGTGGCTACGTGTTCAGTTTTATTCCTGGGTACAGCACTACCAGGGCCCTGACCACCCACAAAAACCACCAAATAAAATCTAGTCTTGCCCTGGCTGGTGTAGCTCAGTGGACTGAGTGCTGGCCTAAGAACCAAAAATTCACAGGTTCAATTCCCAGTTGGGGCACATGCCTGGGTTGCAGGCCAGGTCCCCAGCAGGGGGCACATGAGAGGCAACCACACTTTGATGTCTCTCTCCCTCTCTTTCTCCCTCCCTCCCCACCTCTCTAAAAATAAATAAAACCTTAAAAAAGAGAGAGAGAGAGAAAAGAAAATCTAGTCTGTTCCTTACTACGCAGCAGGAAACACCAAAAGTAACTCAAAGATCAGAGCTGGAGTTACTTCGCCAAGGCTCAGGGACTACTTTCATGAGGGAGTGTTTCACTTGATGCCGAATGGAACAGCAGTAAGTTCAGCAAACCCTTCTGAGTAGAACCTGCTGTTATCTTGCTGGGAGAACATCTGCTTTGTATTAACTTTAATAACAGGGAGTGCCTAGTAGACTCGAAGGAGGATCTTCATGTTATTTCTTATTTCATCAGCCAGCCCTGGCCTGGCTGGTGAGGCAGGGAGTGTCATCTGGCCACGAAAATGGTGGAGACACTCAGGTGAACAGCTCACAGGACTGAAGCCTGGAGGAGCGGAGCTACGTGGGCTCCTTACGCGACCTTCTTCACACCTTTGATCTCAGCACTAGGTTTTTCAGCAGCACTAGGTGAGTTTCTTCATTTACCTACTAAGGAATCTGCTCCTTGCTGCTCCTCCCGTGGGGCACTGAGAATTCAACAGGAAGCATTTTTGAAAGGGGTATTGTGGCAGTGATTTCCACACGCGTGTAAACACGCAGTCCTGAGAATTTACACGTTTTGAGCACAGCTCCGTGTGATTCCCGTGTGAGCAAGTGTGGATCATGTCTATGGGATGGGAATTCTCTAACAGGAATTTGGCAAAGATGTATCTTAAAAAATTCTGGCTTGCTGTGCCCTGCATATTACTTTAATCTGGTCCTGTCTGCCACCGGACGTGAATCTACATCCTGATGCCCTGCTAATGAGTACTCTTACCCCTGTTCTGCTTAATCCCATGTATAATCAATCCAATGTAAATGTGTGCTAATGCCCCTGATAAAAACCCTGGCTGGGCAAGCCACTGGGCTTTTTCCTGAGATGGGAGGAATCAGCCACGTGGCCCTGGTCTCTCTTTCCCTGCGTGTCTCGGTATGAGATTCATACACGCATTGGGTCACGGTCACCCACGGGTATCGGCAGGTCCGATCTACCCCGTGTCAGGTATAGCTTCTTGTCTGAAGGCATTTCTTAATTAGAACCCTGAATTACCAGATGAGAGTGTCTTAAAAAGAGAAAGTTTAACTAGATAAAGAAGAAAAGAAAAGGCTGCTGTTTATCTGGGATATGATTTTACTTGTCAGAAAAAGGTGGTGCCCCAGAGAAGAAGTTCCTACATTTTTCTGGACTCAGCTTTTTACAAAAGTATGTAACCTGCTCTGTTTTCTTGAGTTGATAAAGCATTTACCTTCTAAAAAAGTTTAATAACCTCTACAATAAATCATATATCATGGCAGGTTGGAGATACCAGTATCATTAAATAGTGTTTGAGGTTCTAAATAGTCAAGACAACAGAGATTCAAGGATGAGCAGGAGTAATTTTTCTACTCTAAAGGAGCAGAGCGCTAGGTGGAGTAGCACCTGGACCCTCGAGCCACACAGGGGAGAGAAGCACAGCACGGAGAACAAAATCGGGAAGTTCGGACCGACAAGGCGTGATTCTTCACTCTGCCACTTACTGGGACCCTGGGACTGGGACGCAAAAGTTCTCTAGTTTGTTTCCTCAGCTGTCAGCTGGGAATAATCATACTAATGGGATTTACCTCAAGGGGTCACGGTGGATAAAGTACGATTAAACGAGACACGCCTGGGAGATGCCGAGCGCAGAGCCCGGCACACAGTCGGGTCAGTGAACGCGGGCACTGTTTGGTGCCACACGCACGACAGCACTCAGTGTGCGCCCGTGCGTTTCCAGTCACTCCACTTCTGAGAGGCCCTTCCTGCAGAAGGAGTCTTTAAATCGTTCCTCACACCAGTGCACGTTTTTCTCCTGAGCACGTCTGACATGACGAGACTGCTCCTACTCAGAATTCTACGAAGGAATTGGCCTGAAGATCTCTTGTCATGGGAGCCAACCGAAACCACCCCCACCCAGACCAAAGAGGGGACTTCGAGTAGAAGCTCACGTGACTCAGGGGGAGCCCAGGGTTGCCAGTCCAAGCCGGGCTTTACGGCAGGTAAAGTGGGACTGGCCGGAGAGCCACCGTGCCTCTCAGCGGCACAGCTGCGGCGCAGAGAAGGCAACGGGCTGTGGCCGGAGGGCCACCGTGCCTCTCAGCGGCACAGCTGCGGCGCAGAGAAGGCAACAGGCTGCCCGACTGAGGCGGGGTCTGCACTCCCGGTGACGTTTTCCCCAACGGCCTGCCAGGCCGCCTCACCTGCTGCTTTGAGAAGCGCCGCCATCCGGGTGGACCCTCTCCCGGCCGCTACGTGCAGGGGTGTAGTGCCATCATAGGTGGTACTGTCTACGTCGGCATCACCCTACAGTCCGGCCCACACAGAAAAGGGTTAGTCAAAGGTCTTGTCCTTCTGTCCCCATGCTCCCGTCTTCATGGCTCCTTGAGCTACATTACTAGCACAGTTACTGTTTGGGGCAGGCTCTGCCGTTGAAACGATCCCCAGCTAGAGCTCCCAGGCAAGGGCGACAGGAATGTCTGAAGCCTTACACAGACATGAAGAAGACAGAGAGGAATGGAGGCAGAAAGGCTGTTATCAACACCGTTTTTTCAAAAGAGTTCCCTCCATCTCCCTCGGAATTTAAAGCAAAGGCATGTAAGTGCACCCTTTACCTCCAGAAGCAGGTAGCCAGCCAAGGAGATGTTGTCATGCTCCACAGCCAGGTGCAGCGCTGTGCGGCCCGACTTCTGCTCCTGAGCGTTGATGTCCGAGCCAGCAGCCACCAGCTGCTTCAGACACGGCATGCTGTTGCTCATCACGGCTATGTGAACGGCGTTCTGACCTGCGGCCCGGGCACAAGGACAGCCACAGAGTGGGAGGGCTGCTCCCAAGATGGCTCTCCGTGGGGCTGAAGGAAGGGACAGAACTGGTCCACAGGAAGGGAAGGCTGATGGGTCTCAGCGAGCCTAGTGCCGAGTCTTCATAAGTCTCTGCAGGCGCTGTCAGCCAGCTGCTCTGCACGTGCACCCGCAGTCTCCTTTGACGCTCTCAGGAGACACCGAAAATAGACATTCTTTGAACAAAGATACTTTCTACACTTCCAGCCCAGTGTTTGTCAGGCCTCTGCTTTTTCTCCTACGGAGCAGCTTTCCCAAGTCCTCTTTAAAGGAAGCAGCTGCGGTGAGCAACAGAAATTCCCACAAGAGATGGTGAACTCTAGGTGATTCAGAAAAGCACTCTGGGTGCAAATCATATAGTAACACATTTATCCAATAACTACCAACTGTTTAGAAAGCAGACAGAGAAGGTTATACCACGACGTGTGATTTTTCTCTTACCTTCCCCGTTGGGGTGGTCGATAAGTAGTGCTGCCTTTTTCTGCTTCAGTAAAATACTGAGAATCTTATCATGTCCTTCTTTGGCAGCGAGGTGTAAAACAGAGTTACCCAAGCGGTCCAGAAGGCTCAAGTCCGCCCCAGCCCTCAGCAAGTCCTCCACCACGGCCTCTTGCTTGGTGACCACTGCCAAGTGCAAGGGTGTCTGGGAAGTGGGAGAACGGGCAGGAGATTGCACTGTCAGCAGCAAACACTTAGAACCCACAGGCTTGGCAGTAGACGGAGTCATGCTGTGGGCTGTTTTCCATTCCCAGATTAACTTCTCTCCTTTGTAGAGGAATTACTCCCTGTTCCGTATCGTGTGTTAATGAAATATACATACTGGACAAACTTTTAGCCACTCAATTATTAAGATTATTTCTCTATTTACAATTCTTAACAGCTCTCTTGTTTCTCATTTCAGCCCACTGATTCTGATCTACTAACTCATCTATTAGTAATTTTATTTTTCTTTAACTTCTCTAGTAGGACTCTATCTTTAGCTTATAAATCCTTATGTTAGCAAATCAAGGCTATGGTTTTACTGAAGAAGTTTAAATGAACCACTCAAGAGAAACCAATTAACAAAGGTGCTGTCATTCTATACTGACAGAGAAAATAAATTTGTTAAATTAAAAAGTATCATTCCATGGTCTGGCTCCATGAGGGCAATCAATAGAATTCTCCAGCCCCGTTTTATAAAAGGTGTCAAAGGATTCTACACGTGGTAAGTGAAACCACAGCACCGCCGCACTGAGAGGGCTCAGACGGACAACCAAGCTGACTTGCTGACACCTAACAGGTGAGTGAAGAGTCCATTTGATTCCCCTGCCCATGGAGCAGCACCTCGGTCACTGTAAATGAAGTGTTTTGAAAACTGGGTTTTCAAAATAAGTTACGACAGTCACTAAAGTATCTTTCACAGAACTGAAGTCGCTGACAAAACAGCAATATATTTTTTATACAAATCAGTCTATTTCACAGGATCCAGCCTGTCTAGTGACAATTTGCTCAAGCCTTCCCTCAGTGAGCAGTTACCGTAGCAGCGACGGCTAATAACATCCTGGCTGGCGCGGCAAGACCACAGCACACGAGAACTTGGATGAAGGGTGCTCGGCTGTCTAAGTCTCAGTTACAGTGACCATTTAATCAATACAGCAGAAACAAGAGAGGATTTTTTTTTTCCAAATTCCTATTCTCCCCTTTATCTTTTTGTCTTTTAGGACTATATCCCAGCTTGAAATGGAATGATATCCTCAAAACTTTAGATATATAGGCTATTGCCTAAAAACCTTCCTCTCAAAAAATATACAAGCAAGTAGATAAATAAAAGCTTTTTTTATTAGTCAGAAATGCTATTGGGGAGATGGGAAAAGAAAACAACGAGAAAAGATCTGAAATGATAAGCTATTACTCAGAGATTAGGAATCATCTATAGCCTTAGAGCAATTTTTTTTCGTATCATACAGATTCCCTCTAAGAGAGGACTTTGGTTTGGGGAGTTTTTGAGTCTTCCACCGTGGTCCCAACAAAGGCTTTCTATGAGACTTCAGGCTTTAGACCTTGAACCCCAGGATTCTAGCTCACACAGTTACAACATATGGGCCACGAGGAGCCCTTGTTCCTATGCCTGTTGGACGTATGCAAACATTCTTCAGAGCCAAGCAGCCAAACGACCCAGCAGCCCAACTCCTGCATAGATACCTGAGTGATTCAAATCCACAAGGGGGCCTAGGTGAGGATATTTGTCGCACTATTGTGTATGGAAGTGGGAAGCAAGAAGCGGTCCACTGCTGGGACACAGGTACTTTATAGGTGGGAGATGTGCACTATGGAATTCTCCTCAGGAACTAAAACAATGAACAAGCTCCACACCCAGGTGTATGGGTGAATCCCATAAATAGAGAAGGCAGAACTGTAGTGACATGCAGCACAAAGCCACTTATGCATTCTAAAAATATATGCATGAAGAATTATACAGACACATGCAAATGAGTAATGTAAAACTGGTGAAACCTGAATAAGATCCTATCACTGTCAATTTCCTGGTTCTGATATTGAACTCCAGTTATGCAAGATGCATTGGGCAAACTGGGTGAAGGGTACATGCGACCTTCTGGTACATTTTCTGCAACCACCTATGAACCTATAGTTGCATCAAAGTACAAATGGAGGGAAAAGTTAGTGTGAAGCAGGACCAGTATGTATAACATAATGTGAATTGTGTGTGAGAATATACTAAAATACCTACTTATTTAAGGCATTAAGATTTACAAATTACAAGTTATAAAACAGTCACAGGGATGTAAATAAAGTACAGCATAAGGAATATGGTCAATAATGTTATAATAATTTGTATGGTATCAGTTGGTTACTAGATTTTTCAGGGGATCATTTTTTAAATTTTATAAATGTCTAGTCACTACATTGTACACCTGAAATAGTGTATGTCACTATAATAGTGTATACATAATAGTGTATGTCAGCTGTAATTGAAAAATAAAAAAAATAAAGTTTATATGTTTATGTAGCTGATATGTGGGAATATACTTACAAATACAATAGTTACATTGGGGAGTAAGGCTGGGAGACTTGTATGCTGCCAGGGAGGGCAACCTGGATTCTTCAAGGAATGTACCTCCTTCTGTGCCATTTTAAAAACTAGCCCTGGCTGGTGTGGCTCAATGGATTGAGTGCTGGCCTGCAAACCAAAAGGTTGCTTGTTTGATTCCCAGTCAGGGCACATACCTGGGTTGTGGGCCAGGTCCCCAGTAGGGGGCATGTGAGAGGCAACCACACATTGATGTCTCTCTCCCTCTCTTTCTCCCTCCCTTCCCCTCTAAAATGAAATAAATAAAATCTTTAAAAAATTAAAAACCATAAATATATAATAATTGAAAACATTAAAAAATACTGGCAAACCGCCGCCCCCCCCCCCCCATGTCTTATGGGAACACTGCAAATAACCCATATGAAATGTCCTGGAGTTGTTGTCTACATTGGGGTGAGGGTAAAGGGGAGAGGAAAATAGGGTTTAAAGGGAACAGATTTCAAAAATATTTTCAGAAAAATCTTAGCTCTATGGACTTGGATTATTCTGAGCGTGTCTCTCTAGGGGGCGGGTGAAGACAGAGATCTGATCACGACAGATGGCCACAGAAACATTCTAGGGTTAGAGAAAGGTATTTTGGGAGAATGCTTAAGACGGCTGCCAAATAATCCAAATTACTCAGAGAACTATTTAATTTCTCATCAAGAATAGTGAAGAGAGAACCTTTACAGTAGATAAACGAGAGTCTTAAGTCTTAGTGGTTTCTAGTTCCCAAATCGCAGTTGGCCATTGGGGTGTGTACGTGAGACCTAGAAAGCACAGTGGGAGGTCCGGAATCCCCGCCGCTGACCAGAGCACTGGTCAGGGAGGGAAAAACTAGGCCTGCGACCCCCAAGAGTCCCGGGATCAGAAGGCTCAGAAGTGTCAAAGGCAGCAGTTTCAGGGTTTTGTCTCTAGCACACAGGAGTCTCAGTGGACGTAACCAAATGATAGGGTAAGGAGTTCAGCACATAATAAATCACAGCTACCGACCCTGTTGTGCGTGTCCTTTGCAGGTCCTATTTATAAACAGAAAAACAAGTAATTCCTGGACTCTGACCTACAGGCAGTGAAGTTAAGCAGTCTTTGAAAGGAGGACCGAGAGGTGACAACGTCGGGTTCCTAGTTTGACTTGTATGCTTGTGACATGTAAGTGACTGTATGTGAACACTGTCCATATTTTTAGAGTGACAGAGATGCTAGAATCAGGCGTCTGAGCATACCATCAGGGCCAACGAGGACTGGGTAGTCCCTCGAGGTTGAGGGAAGGGAAGGAGAAAACAGGCAGGCAGGCAGGCTGAGCGGGACGATACCAGTAGACTGTAGAGAAGACTAGGGGGCCAGGAAGGCGCCCGGGGAGCAGAGGGGAGCGAGGTGGGGGTGCGAGTGCGGGCCTGTAGGTCCCTTAGCCAGAGGCTGGCCCAGGTCTCCAGGCTCCCAGCATCCAGGATGCGGGTCTGCCCAGGCAGTTTTAACCCCCTTGCCTCACCGCTCATCTGCATGTGCCCATCGGGCAGCCTCCCTGAGGCTCCCCCTCACTTCTCTCTCGGCAGCTCCGAGGACCTCTGTGCCAGAGCTCCTCAACGGCCCGCCTAATTTTTATTGAAACCTGATTTGGGCAAAACTCTTCGGTGTTTCCTGTTTTCTTCACTCTGAGCAGGTTTTCTGTTTTTGAAAGACATTTTTTCTTCCTCCAGTAGCCTTTTCATCTTTTTGTATTTTGATTTAATTGGCACCTTTTGTTTGATATATATTTAATCTAAATGTCAAAATGTAATTCATCAGACTTCAAAAATTCTTGTAAATTACTACCTTTTCAAACTTAATCTTTTTCAGTTTTACTTTTCTTGACAGATGTGATGCATTTATGCTAGGTTTTCCCTCTAACGTGGACTGACTCTTTGGCGGCTTCTCAAGTCACAAGTGTGCCTTCCTCCAGCAGGGTGCGGGACTGCACACGGGGTGACTGCTGTCACACCGACAGAGCAAAGCAGCCTCATTCATTAAAAAAATTTCCCAAGGGATGGGCTTTTCGGCTATCACCTGCAAAGATGCTTCGCTGTATGTTCTGCTACTGCCGCTAACATTAGAAATAACTCACACAAACACACCACAGGCAAACTATAGATTTTTCAGTTGTATCCTTGATATTTTTGCTTACCTGGTAGAGATCATTTCTCATGTTGATAATGTCATCCAAAACCAAGCCAGACGTGACTTCTAGGAGATCCCTCACAAGTTGAGCATGAAGGTGGATGATTGCTAAGTGTAAGACACTGGAACAAAAATACAATGGCAATAATCAACTAAAGTGTTAATGAAAAAAACAAAAGATTCCCAAGATATGATTAGACACGTAGACTGCATCTGGCTCTCATATCTAGTTTTCTATGGCCCCTCAAACATTCTGAATCTGTAGAATGTATGAATCTGAGGTGAAGGTGCTTTTCTGCCTACCCAAGGCTCCTATACTCTTCTGCGGTGCCTGCCTTGCCTCTGGGTGCATTCGGGTTTCACCCCGAGGTGGAAAGGCCCCTGGGCTTTGAGGCAGAGAGAGGTGAGTTCAAATCCCAGCTCTGCCTCTGTGCTATGGTTTCAGGGCATTTTCTCCTGTAACATTCCCTGACTTGCCCTGACATAGATGATGGATGTGAAATGCCTGAATTAGGATCTGTTCAGAAAAGCATAGCTATCTCACCTAGCCTTGCCACCATTTCTGTAAAACATAGTGTGGTGGCTTCTTTAAAAAAAGATTTTATTTATTTATTTTTAGAGAGAGGGAAGGAAGGGAGAAAAAGAGGGAAAGAAACACCGATGTGAGAGAGAAATATGATCAGTTGCCTCTGTCTGTCTGTCTGTCTGTCTGTCTCTCTTGAAAGTGCTCCAACTGGGGACCAAACCCACAACCCAGGCATATGCCCTGACTGGGAACTGAATCAGTGACCTTTCCCTTTGCCCAACCAGGACTGTGCCCAACCAACTGAGCCACACAGGTTAGGGCTGTGGTGGCTTCTTAAGATCCTTTGAGATTCCAAGAGGGGAGAATGGAGTCAGGCATCTAACTAGTAGAGAGGACTCTTGAGGCAAACTTCTAAAGGAACAAATGTATGTATTTCTCCCTCGCACATGTTCCCTCTGCCTGAAACGGTTTTGGTCCTCTTTCCTCTGTCTGGACAGTGCGTCTCCATCCTTCACATTTCAGTTCAGACCTGACGTACACAGAGCAGACTTCCCCAACTTCCTAGGCAGAGTGAGTTGCCTCCCCTGGAGTTTACCACTTGGTTGTACAACTGCAATTTTCTACACATCTTCCCCTCTCTTTGTCCTGTGATCTTTGCAGAGGCTGGTTCTCTGGGTCAGCTTTTCTGGCCTGGCACACAGTTTAGTCACTAAAATAAGGATGACAGGGAACCGAGGGGCTTACACTAATGAGGTAAAAATCCTGGCATTTGCCAAGCATCACTACATTTTTTTAAGTGTTAAGAAAACTTACTATTAAAATTAAAATAATAACAAACAACAACAAAAGTGGCTACTGTTTGTTTAGAGCATCTATTTACCAGACTATGCTAAGTGCTTGACGTACATTACTCTCATTTATTGTAACAACGATCTGACGAGGTAGGTAATACTATCCTCATTTTTCAGATGATGACGCTGAGACTTACAGGCATAACAGAAATCAACCTGGGTCACAGAGAGAGTGAGTGGTGAAGCTGGGATTCAGGCCCAGGTCTGTTTTGCTCCAAAGCATCTCTTAATCCCGCTTTAGGGGAATACGTGAAGCATTGAGGGTGAACATCTAAGAGGAAGAATACCCTCAAGTATGGCAGACTGTGACGCAGGGCGCACTTAAAGCATCGCGATGACGGCAGCACACCTAGGGCTGGAGACACAGGCTGGATCTGCTCTAATTTAAAGACAACAGGTGTCACTTTATCCAGTCCTTTTTCTTTGCAATAGCAAGTGTATCTTCCCAGGAGGGCCTCCAGAACTAAATTGTGACTCTATTACTTGAGAGATATTTTTAAATGAATGATTTCAGAGTTTCACTATTGTCTCTTGAAATGAGAAGCCGGAATGAGACTTCTGAAAAAGGCCTGCAGTCTGATGCAGACATGATGCACACACACTAAGAAAAAGGTCGCACTTCAAAACCAGCCTAAAAATTTCCATGCGCAGCTCAGCAGTTCATAGCAGAAGTACATTCCCCCTCCCCCATAAATCCTCACACCCTCATGGGAATTTCCCCAATACCAGAAGTTTTCATTATTTTTTTCTTTATTCTATTTTCTGTGATGACTAATAGCCACAGGATTCAGAGTATTAGCTGCATATGACAAGCTCAGTGAAAACAATGGGCCCGAGCTGTGGAGGCCAAAAGGTATCCCTTGTCCACATTCTTTTCAGGACCCCCATTTGTGTCCCCAAGTCTCAGACCTCTGGCCACTAGCTGTGGCAAGCCCTGATGGCCTGACCGCACGAGTGTGTATTCCTAGGGGCCTCGGAGGGGACTCTAGCTGTGGATTTCCTGCCCGGGCAGGGAAGGCCTCCTCCTTGGCCCTTCCGTGTACGTCCCGGGTCCTCCTGCCTGTCTCCGCCTCCCCTGCAGTGCGCCCACCTGAATGCAGGCACCCGGCGTCCCTTCCCACGACCCTCCCTTCCGACACCAGCCGTCCCTTTCTAACTTGTACGTGTGTGTTCTTTTTAGGCTCATCAATGCAGCAGGTCCCCAGGAGTGTCACTTAAAATGCCGCTTGCTCTGCTTTGGTTAACTGCTTTCTCTTGTGGTTACACGCTACGGGGTGCTACTGGGATCATTTAACCCTGTTAGAAACATTCTGCTGCTCATGGCATTACACAAAGGAGGCTGTACGGGTTCCTCTCATGCTATGAAACAAGGCCAGTGGTTATACCACATCCTTGGTTACCCTGCAAGGAATGAGAACAAAGGTCTCTGTTTGAAAACCTGAGGTTGGCACTTTCCTAAAGAATTCGGTTCAGTGTTCAGACAGAGGTTTAAAATACAGCACTCAAGAGTGTTTCACGGAAAAGGATTTCTCATTGTCAACACTATTTTAGGAAGGTTGTAGATACGGCATCTGACTTGAATCTGAGGGCTGCTGCTTCGTTATTTTTGTAGGCCGTTGAGATTATTTTAGCAGTCTCGATGGAAGGACCAAGGGAACTGTTTTAGAAAGAAGTCCGGTGGCTTTGCGAATGCAAGCCCAGTCATGGCGTGAGTGGGAGGCACGGTGCTGGGGAGGTGAGACGCCCTTGCAGCGTGGGGTGGAACGGTCAAGAGTCTGAGCCAGTCACAGCCTGCTGACCAGCAACAGGGGCGGCAGCGAAGGGGCCAGTAACTGGGAAAGAATGACACTTGCCTCTTAATCATTGTGTTGTTGTACTGTCTTTTTTTTTTATTTAAAACGACTACAGCACCCAGTATTTCCTGACAAATCCCTTTTAAGCGCCAACCAGGTCTGACCCTGCCTAAGCTTCTGAGGTTGGATGAGACCAGGAGGGCTAAGGTGGTGTGGCTGGAGACCGCGGCGTCTTTATTGGGCTTTCTCTTGAGTAGGCTTTCATTACAAAGGGATAACAGTGCTCTGGGGATTTGGAATTATTATTCAATAATTAAAGCAACTGTTATTATTCTAAATATTTGCTTACTAAATATTATTCCAAATTTTATTTCCATAAATAAAGCAAGGCATTTCAAAAAGCACTGTTATTTCCCACACACGTCTTGGTTCTCGTGTCCAGAATGCTGCACTCTTAGACGAGCACCCCAGCCATTCTAGAGTCCAAGCCGTGAGCGTCACAGGACAGGAAAAGCAAATTGTGCCACTCAGTCTTACTGACGCTTTATTTTCCTTGAGAGAGCATTCCAGTTACAGGATCTAATAATGCATGATCGATTCTCCTTCCCTCTAGCCAGTAGCATACGATGGTTATCTCTTTTCCCCACCCTGAAATGGCCCTCGTGTACAGAAGTCCTCACTCACCTGTCCCCATTCTCATCCTGCACGGCAGTGAGATGGCGCTGCACAGCCAGCAGCATCTTCACGTCTCCCGTCACCGCGTAGTCAAACAGGGCGTTGGCATGCCGCTTGGCAAGCTGCATGGCCTTCTCTAGAAAGAGGTTATCTGCAAGGCAATGATCACAATCACAGCTGAGTCTCCCTGACTTGCACTGCGGGTACGACCTCCCTGGGGTCAAAACCATCAGCATCAGTGTTCTGATGCTTTGACACACACTGTTAGTTGGAGATGCTCCTTTCAGTGCTTCTGGACTGTGTTCACTAGAAATAGCACAAGTGGACATTGGCTGACTGACAAATATAGAGGCTGATCTAAAAAAATCTACCTACAGTTTGTTAGAGGGGAAAGAAGTTCAGAAATGTCTGTTATTTTAAAAGGGACATCCAAATAATGCTGATTGAATTTTGATATAATTATAAATAAGTGCTCCACCTCTTGGTGAAATAATCCTCTGCTGGAGTCTGGAGCAGCTCTCTCCTTAAGCAAGCGTCAAAAAACACAGCCTCTGCCACAGACGTACAGACTTGCCATGAGCCACTGATGGGTTTGCAAAGTTTGCTCCCTGCAGGTCCGGGACGATAACTGTGGCCTGTGGGGCAGGTCCTGGCTGTGGCCTGTTTTCATACGGCCCCCTCGGTAAAGCAGGATTTGTTCATTTTTAGAGGAGTATAAAAAATATGCACTAGAGACCATATGTGGCCACCAAGTCTAAATATTTACTATCTTTCCCTTTACAGAAAGTCTCCTGAGTGCAATGCAGGATGACCTGACGCCTGACATACATTCGAATGAGCACTGGTTCAAAGTACACAGGAGAGGATACTGCCACTCCTACCCCTTATTCTTCAGAAAAGGGCATCAGGATAAAAGGAAAAGTTCTTATTTTGAGGCAAAGTTCCACTTTAGCATGATGGTCCAGCTACAATCTAGAGAGGAGAAACTATTATAGTTACAGAAGCTGTTTTCTATTATCTATGGCAGAAATAAATTAGATTCCATCTCTCAATGCTCTAAAACTGCGTGGTTGTGATTGGTGAATGACATGGAATTGAATGTACTTTATATTCAAAGATAACACTGGGAAAATGGAAATACAAATGTGAATGAAATGACCTGACACATGCTTTTGAACAGGCACAGAGGACTCCGGAGAGCACACTGAGCTGGATATTGATAAACTGTCTTCAGATTAACAAAAAAAAAATAAACCTGATTTCTGACATAACTTCTCTACCTAGCAGCGACTCGTCCCCTCCCCAACCACACAAGTAATCATCTGTGGGCTCACTTACCGGGACACCTGGACACCTCGCCCCTTCCTCCCACTGGGCCCGGCAGAGCCGCATCAGCCTCCCCGCCGCCGGCCTCCCTAGCTTGCTCTGAGGGTTCAGTTACTTTCCCAGAGAGACTGGCAGCCTCTCTGTCATCGCTCTCGTCACAACGTTCAGGGTCATTTTTAGACAAGGTGTCCATGGTTCCTAAGATAAGAGCAAAAACACCAGCCTTTTCTCAATAAAATCTATTTATTAAGTTATAATCAGTGTTTCAACATAGCTGTGGAGCTATTTTAAACTCTCAGTTCTAAAAACCATTTTTAAAAACATGAGGTGTAACTGACATAACATTATATTAATTTCAGGTGTACAATATAATGATTTGATATCTGTATATATATTGAGAAATGATCATTACAATAAATCTCATGAACATCTGTCAGCACACAGTTACAAATTTTTTTCTTGTGATAACTTCTAAGATGTTAAAAAACGTATTTTTTGCACTTCGAAGAACTTGCATCTCTTCCTTTTATTTGAAAGGAACAAAATGAAATAAGGCTCTTTTGTGAATTATAGGAAAGTGGAATTTTTCAAGTTCGTGAAAGCAGAACACTCATTTCTTTCCTAAAGTTAATGAACCAAGTAAGCTGTAAAGACATTGTCTCAATTCGCATTCTTTAGTGTGGCAGCTATCCAGTGGTCATTTCGGACCGTGCTCTGTCAGGTGTGACCGTGTGACCTGACAGGGACGACCAGCGAGCACCTGCGTTTCATGGGCAGACTGGTTCAAACCCCGGTCCTGCCACTAACAGGTATGTCTCCCAGTGAGTGGGTGAACACTTCTGAACCTCAGTGTTCTCTGACTGTTAAATGGAGATGCTGATATTTTTCTTACAGAACAATCTTGAAGATTACTTAAAACATGTGTAAGCAGCTGACCTAAAAACAAGCATGCAATAGAGGGAAGACGTCATTGTATCATTTCTTCAAAGGGCACACCAGAATGGACATGGAATTCACACTACAGCCACCTGGTGCGGCAACTGCCAACGAGGGGAAGCATGTGACGGGAAAAGGACATCCCTACAAGATTCAGAATGTTTTCAAAAGTGTAGCGTTTGAGGAAAAAAACAGAGAATAGCTAAGCTTGGTGACTATTTTATGTTTGCGCAGTCAAGTCTCTATTTGTCCCTTTTTAATGTTCTTCCCCTGTTCATGCCATTTACAAAGTAAACATGTAAGTATAAACATTGCATTAGGAGTAGAATTTTGCCCAGGAAATAGTGATTTTTTTTTGAAAGATCATTTTCTTAGCTTATTTGCATTCATCATTTTTTCAAGATAATATTGTGATAAATAATAAAAAAAAAACTTTTTGGCATTACTTAGGTTTCTTCTTCCTTTCTCAGAATTAAATAAAGAAAGCATTACTTACCATGCTTCACCCCAGCATTAGATTTACTGGTTCCAGGGTGGAAGGTAATTCCACCGTATGTTGGAAATCCATAGTGGGAGAAGCCGTACCCTGAAATGGCAAGTGAAACAGGGAACCCTCAGGATGGTTTTTCTTATAAAGGCTCAGCACCTTAGTGTCCCCCATTCAGGGGAGCACAGGCTGGTGCGGGAGGCATCTGCCCAACACAGTGCTTCTGCTGAGACTTAGAAAGATGCATCATAGGGGTGGCGGTCACGATAATCAGAATCCCACTCTGGCAAACTTCCACTGGGCAAGTCAGGCAGTGCCTGGGCTTGGGCAGCACCGGGGAGTCCCTGCTGGAGAGAACTGCCCCCACCCGTGGGGGGAGAGGCCACGGAGGAACGATACCACGCAAAGTCAGACTTGCCAACACAGAAGACAGGAAAATAATGTTGGGAGGGAAAAACTGAACCAAACAAAATACAGTAAAAGACAGGGACTCCTCTGCAGAAATGAGGCCATCCCTGTTTATTCTCACGCATTTTTGATAGAAACATAAACTGGTGAAACTCTTTGGGAAAGCAGCTGGTATTAGATGTTATATTCTCTGAGACAGTAACGTTACTTCAAAGTATCTAATTTTTAAAAATACCTGGAATAAAGGAAAGGAATGTGGGTTGGATGGTTCAGTATGACATTTTATACAGAAAAAGGAAACAACAGTTAAGTAGGTCATATCATGGCAGCCCATCAGGGGAAAGCAGCGTGCGCTTTTCTACGGCGGTTCTCTGCACACAGCACGATGCAGCGACAATAAACAGCGAATACGAGAAAACGGTTTACAACACTGTGCGTAGTAAGGATATACACAGCTGAACTTGAGAGTGTATAAACATATACTGTATTATATAAATATATACATATACAATGTATGAGCAGAAAAAAATAGAAGAAGTTAAACTTGGATGGCAGTAGTTTATATATTTTCATAATTTCTATAATTTTCAATGTTTCCAAAGAATATCAAAACAACTATACCACAAAAAAAAAGGGAATATATCAAAATGTTAACAGAGGTATTCTTTGGATATCTGGCTTTGGGTGATTTTGGGTATTATCTACATGTTGTAAAATGAAATGACATTTCTTTGAAAGAACTGTATTTGTTGGGAAACTGTAATTTAACATAACACATTCCACAGTGTCATAGTCACCTCCCTCCACAGGTAAGCTGGAAAATCTAGAAAAGGAAAGTTGTCCCCCCGCCAACGTGAGACAGCTTTAGAAAGAACAGACCGGCTTCGTACCTGGACCGGTGCTCCCAGCGCCCCCTCCTCCTCCGCCACTGCCATACATGCCTCCACCGCCAGCGCCCGCACCGCCGCCGCCGCCAAAACTATCTGAGAAATTGGGCATGAGCTTCTGCCGCTTCCTCTGCACTTCCTCTTTATCTGTTGTTAAAGGAAGAGAAACCAGAGGAGAAAAGATTGATTCAGTTCCACGACTAGCCACAGAAAGGATATTGACTCTAATGGTATTTTTAAATATCTTAAAGGGAAACAGAAAGCACCCACGGAGGAAGAGATATGAAATTTCAAGAAGCATGAGATTTGTTCCAGCGACACGAAGACCGAGAACCAGCCTCAGGGCGACCACAGAGCAGTACACACCCAAATCCTCCCTGGAACAGTCTCTTAAGTCTCCAAAGTCCAGCTAGACTGCCCATCAAAGGTGAAGGTCCCGAATAAGGAAAGCATTATTGAGCATTTCACTGGTGACACAGAACAGCTACCACCAGCCAGCTAACACTAATTATGTATCTCCCATGAGACAGGTGCTGGGGATACACAGAAATGTGACGTAACGTCTTTGCTGTCAAGAACCCTCTAATATATAATTTTAAGGGTACGGGGGAAAGACTTAGAGAGAGAGCACTGTAACGCTATGTATGTAAAATGCATGGTACAAACCAGTTCCAAGAGTTCAAAGAAGGACTTCCAGGAAGTCCCAGTGGGCTGGAGAATTCAGAGAAAGCCTCTTAGAAGCTGTCAGGAGAGGGCAGATGCTCTGAGAGGGGGGTATGGAAGGAATGTAATGAAAGAAAGAACGTGCACTGCGTACTTAAGAGAACAGCTGTGGATCAGCTTAGCTGAGGTGAAAGTTTGGTATGAGGAATTCTGGAGAAACAGCTCTGATGGGGACCACACTGTGGAGCACCTGGAGGATGACCGGAAGGGATTGAACTTACAGGCCGCAGAGCCAACCAATGTTTTTGAACTGGGGAATGAGGTGCGGTGCTGGTATTTTAGGAAGATTCAATTGTCACGGGTATGTCAGACAAACTAAAGCGTCAAAGGGAGGAGACAATGCAGACATAAGGTAATGGAATCTGTTCCTTAGTGGTCCCCATGATAATAAAAATGGGTGACGCACAGAAGGACAATGAAAGAGGGACCTGTGGCCCTCGGGGTGACCGATGAGATATGGAAGACTAAACATCTATGACTGCTACTTGACTAAAATACAGTGATGTTGAGAGTTTTGATTGTCTAGGACTAAGTGCTCCTTAGAACCTTCCCGATTCCGTGTGTGGTGCTCTGTTTTTCTTTTCTTCTCACTATCGATACTTCTTACCGGCCCCTCCCCACCCCCCAAGTTCTGGCACTGCCTTTGTGGTCTAATGTTCCATTCTTGTTTCTTCTTCCTGTTTCTCTTTCTCTTCTGATTTTCCTACTGTTTAATTTTTCCTCCCTTCTCTCTTTTGGGTTGAAAAGAGATTTTTGCTTAAATTGAATAAGCAGTCAATGGGGTATCCTTTTCCTCAATCAGCAATCCAGTACTTAACGACTGTCCTATCTCAGGTTTTTCAGTGTTGCTGTGTCCATTATGTTGAGAAATATCTTCACTCATTTCTGATTCTGTGGTTGTTTCCTTCATCTCAGGGCTAGAAAGAATGCTGTTGTTTACTGATTATCTTGTGATCATCTGAGTGCAGTTGAAAGCTTAAGCCAGGGAAAGTAGGGTAGCAAAGTGCACTGAGAAAATCATCATTTGAAAACTAACCATGTCCAGATTTGTTAGGAAGAAAAAAGCCAAGGTGGATCACTTTAAAGAAATGATGCTTCCACAGAAAGAGGTGATCTCAAAGTGGAGAAACTTTAACAACTTCCTTATCAAAGTTTTTAGGCAAATTTATACAATTTTTTACCAGTTCTATGATAACTAATAGTCACACTTATTTACTTAGCCTACAAACAGCTGCACCCGCAGAGAACGTTAGTTCACTGGGAATAGGAAATGCAGGAGGGAAACAGACAACTGATTCGGCTTCAGAACTAAAAGTTACCCATCGACACCCTTTCTGGCACAGAGATCACTTTGTATTTGCCATGTACTTCTTTTGACTCAGAGAACATGTTCACTGGTTATATTTCACTCTAAAATGGGAATTTTTAAGAGTTAATTAAAAAAATACTAATGATCTTACAGCCATTAAGATTTCAATGACAAGAAACTGATACAGAAAATTTCAGGTGCCAAGCTTTTAAATAAAAAATCCTGTTGTCTAAATTTCCATAGAATTGAAGGTTATATGACGTTTTCACACTGTGTTCATTTGTCCTTGTGGTCTGCCTTTGACAGTGGCACCGCGGGATGTACAGTGAAATGTCAACCTATTCTAGAAGGGACGTCAGTCTGGAAGGCCACTCACTCTGAGTTCTCCTTTTCCAGCAGAGGAATGGAAGCTAAGATGATTATGGGACTTGTCTGAAGTCAGGGCAGAGTGAAGGTCAGATCCAAAGTCTAGTGAGCTTTCCATTATATTAAGCTGCCATTCTTTGGGAAGCTTTCCACAGTATCTGTGTTTTCTTTAATAACTGATGATTTAAGATGTAACAGGTGAGTTTACAAAAGGAGATAAACTTTTAGCCTCCACCATCTTTTGCTGTGCATGTGCCTTACAAGTTCCTTGTTTTCACTTTTCAGGCTCCAGTTTGCCAGTAACGATGCCTGTATTTATCCTGACCATATCTTTCATAATTTAAAGATTATACTGTTTCTTCCTAATCTGTCTTTTCGGACTGCAAAGTCATATGGCCTTGGCCTTTCTTTGCTTTTGCATAGCAGTTCCTCTACTATTTTCTTCCCTTGCCAATCATCCCTCTCTTGATTATTTTAACGGTCTCCCCTGGATCCAACCATCTCAATGAAGTTTTTATGAAGTACGGTGCCAATCAATGACCACAGAGGATGCAGAATGCAGGGCTGGATAATTCTGAACAAAGAGAAGAATATGTTATATTTCTTTATCTAATGTTCTGTTTGACAGCATTCAACAAATTACTAGCCTTTTGGATGAGGCTGGCAACTTGGCTGGTCAATCAGTAAGTCAGCTCTCAGACATTTAACGAGCACCTACTATGTGACACACACTGTTCTAGATGCTGGAGATGGAGCAATAAACGTGAAAGACCAAATCTGGAGGCAGGAAGAAGAGAACAGGCCCATACATTAGTAGAGAAAACAGTTGGACAGACTGATAAAAATAATGAAAAATATAAAATTAAGCAATGAGACAGGTGTTGGGGGCAGTGAAAGGTGTGCACACTGACTTCTGAGAAATGTACCGAGTCATTCCTTGGGTTGTACAGTTTGGATCATTTTCGTATAGTTAGTCTTACAGTAAATGCCTGCCATTCTTCTGACTAGTCTCACGCTTGGTGTGATTGTTTCTCCCTGTGATTATTTCAATTTGGGATTTTATAATCCAGAAGGTTTTATAGACTAAGGTAATTTGTTATCTTCAGTAAAACAGCTCTAATCTCACAACTAGATCACAGTAAGTGTTGGCCATTTCTATGCTCATACATATCTGGTTTCCTTTTCTTTTTAAAAAAGATTTCATTTATCTTTTAGAGAGAAAGAAAAGGAGGGATAAAGAGAGGGAGAGAAACATTGATTTGAAAGAGAAACATCAATCAGTTGCCTCTCGTATGCACCCAGACCTGGGACCCAACCCACAACCCAGACATGTGCCCTGACCAGGAATCGAACCTACGACCCTTTGCATTGCAGGACAACACCCAACTAACTGAGCCACACTGGCCAGGGCTGGTTTTCCTTTTTTAACATGATTTTTGTGTGTGTCAGAAAAATTGACATTATTTTGAAAACATTTCAGGACAAGAAATCTAATTTTTTTTCTCAGAAAGTCCAGAATTTTCGTCTACTTTTAAAGAAGAATGTTTAACCCAAAGCAGTGATTTTCAAATTGCATGCAGACTGAAGCATTCGGAAGACCCAGGCAGCTCCACAGTGGGGAAGCGAAGAAAGGTGAGAGAGCTTCCAGGAAAGGCTAAGAGGGCAGAGCTCTCTACCTCTATTTCAACCAGAGCCTGCCAGGTTTACATACTGCAATTTTGCATGAAATTTCATGTGGCGGGAAAAAAAGTTTCCTCTGCTGACAACGTTTTCAAACCACCAGTCACGGAACACACTATAAATCTGACTCATCAGTGGAGAGGTCGCAACCTCAGAAAAGAAACAAGAACTCACGAAACATCTAAATCCTCTTGCCACAACATGAGTTGTGGAAAAAGAACGTCCTCTTTAAAATCGCCCATCACACGTTGCTATCACAGGATCCAACACACATGTGGACTGTTGCTAAGGCACCTTTGTAATCTCCAACTCGGCCAGGACCAGGGATCCTGTGACAACCACCTGCTGTACTCCCTCTCCACTCTCACTTCCCTCTAGCCCCGAGGTTTCTACTTCTGTTTGCGCCACGGCCCATTTTGCGCTCAGTGAAGCCTTTGGATTCCCCTCTTAGATCACAGTTTTCCATATGTAAAATACAAAATAGGTTTACAAAAAAGCAGATTATATTAAAGTACATTACTATCTACAGACCCCTTGGGAGTCAGTGGCCACCAGGAGGAGAAATACCTGTTCCACTCCTCCTGAGAGCATTCTCAGCGCTGGATTTCCCACCCGCCCTCTCCAGTTCCACTCCTCCGTTCGACTGGCCTATTCGGAATTTGCTACAAGAACCTAAAGTGCAACATACTGTAAACTGAGCTCCCTCTTCACTTACCCAAACCTACGTTTGCTCCCCTGACTCTTCCGTCAATTCAACCACATCACAGACTTCCTAGGTGGGATTCCTAGAACCATCTATGACTTCTGAATTACTGCCTCACCTCCTACCTCAACCAGCACTGGTCCTCTCGACACCATCACTGAACTGCCTTTTGAAGCCACCTTCTCCTTTCATTCTGTGCACTAATACCTTTAGATGCCTCACCATGTCTCACTTGGATGCTTGCATTACTCTTCTGACTCACTGTCTGCTGCCCAGATGCTCCCCTCAGTGTCCATATAAAGAAGTCAGAGCCATCATTCCAAATTCAAACAGGCCTGGCCTTTGCCCTGTCTAGAATCAGCGCGAAATTCTTCAGCTGCCAGCCCTAGCACTTCAGAGGCTGGCTCCGGCCATCCCGTCCCACCTTAGCCTCAGGAGTCCATCTCAGTGACCATAATGCTCACTTTTCTTTGAACAAACACAAGTTGTTTTAGCTCCTCAAGCTTCTGAATCCTAGGAAACCCTTTCCCTGTTTACTTGCACACCCAACACTGAAGTACACCCCCAACGCTGACGGTGAAGAAGGCGTCTTCCAGGCGGCTGCAGAAGCAAGGGCTCGCTTTCTTCAGTGTTCTCATACGTGTTTGTGGATGCTTCCCTTTGGAACTTATCAAAGCAATTAATTTGCGTTATAAGTATTTAAGGAGACTATCATCTCTCCTTCTTGGTGTGTCTTTTGTGAGGAAAGGAATGGCGCTTTATTCACGTTTACAGTTCTGCACCGCGTGGGGGCTGAGCCTCCTGTTCGCCTGCTCGGGGCCCACTGATGGCGCGGCTGGCTGTCCGCACAGCAGCCCTCACCGTTCTCCTCGACTGCCTGAACCCTGCACTGCTCAGGAAATGATACTTTCAAATTCTCAAACGTGTAAATGGTGAAAATAACATTATTTACAAAATCTGTACTTAATTTCAAGACCCCAAAATTGTATATGAACTTCTCTCTTCTCTAAAAGAAGGACCGGGAACCCAGGGCCAGTTACTAGGAAGCTGTTCAAAGGAGACGACTAACTGATATTTTGCAATAAGCACGTCCTCTTATTGAAACAAGAGCAAGAGTACAAACGACCGAGTTACCTTTGATTTCAGGGTAATAAAGAAAAGGTTTTGGTTCGCTAGTTTCCAAATCAGATTTCCTCCGAAGTTGGACAAACACGGAGGCTGGTTTGGTAATGTTGACGTCTTTGTATTTTGGTGTTTTGAAGACGATGGCAAACTGCAGGATACAAAGATCCAAACATTAGGGTGGGACTACTCGTTTTTCCAGGAATGCTACTCATTCAACGCATTCTTTATGCTCAAGGTTTACACAGTGTACAAAAAATACAGCACCCTAGAGAGAGTTACAAACGCAGAATTCTATAGCCATGCATTTTCATTAAGTCGCCACTGTGAAACTGAGGCAGGACTATGCTGATGTATTGCAAATCTTTATTATTTGTCAAACAATTCAAATGTCTTCATTTGTAAATAATTATGTGGAAAAAATACATTGCATACACATTCTCCTCTTTCAAATCAGCTTTGAAAGCCTTCAAGATTATTTGCGGCAACATTAGAAAGAGTGGTTTTGGGATCAGAGAAACCAGGAAGGTGGTACTGCTATCAGCTGCAAGCCTTAAGCTAAAATAGGGTTGGTTTATTTTATTACTATTATTTTTTATTGATTCATTTTTAAAGAGAGAGGAGAGGGGAGAACTATGTGAGAGAGAAACATCAAGTAGTTGCCTTTCATATGCGCTCCAACTGGGGACTGCACCCACAGTCCAGGCATGTGCACTGAGCAGGAGTCAAACCCGAGACCTCTTGGCATGCGGGATGATGCGCAACCAACTGAGCCACAGCAGCCACGCCAGGGTCAGTGTGTTTTGAGGTAAGAATGGCTAGGCATGTACAGGTCATTCTGTAACATCTCTGGTGGTGCTAGAATTGTTAGGCACTTTTACATTTCTTTTCAGTTTCATATTTTGATCATGTAATATATTCGTAGGTATCAAGATTTTGTAAAATGTAAAAAGGTATGTAATGGCATACACTGACATTTCTTCTTGCCATTCCTGTCCTCCATCCAGGCAATTCTAACTGCTCCCTTTCCCCCTGACCCCCAGAGGTAAACGCAGAGAATTTATTAATTTCTTTTTTATTTTTCCAGAGTTTCTTTATGAATGTGCAAAGATGAATATATAATCTTTTTAATATATATTTTGTTTTATATCTATTTAAAAATTTTTTTAATGTTGTATCCTTGAGATCTTTTCATATTAGTTCATAGAGTAATCACTCTTTTCAATAACTGCGTAATATACCATCACACAGATACAATGTAATTTACTTACCAGTAATTGACAATTTATTGATGGCTATTTGGGTCATTTCCCATTTTTGTGTGAAAATCATATGCCTCGGTCAGACTAATCATTCTGATGGGGATTTAGCATTTTCATCTCTTAGTCACATCCTTATTTGTCAGTAGGAAATCTTGATTTATTGTGATGACATCAACCTCAACTAGAAGTTTCTTCCTTTCAACACTTTCCATTAGAATATCTGTGTAACAGGTTTCACCTAATCATTCCAGTAAAACACTGTTATGAACTGATTTTGTCCTCCTAAAATTTGTACATTGAAGCCCCAACCCCTAACGTAGATGTATTTGGATACAAGGTTTTTCTGGATATGATGGCGGGGAAAGGAGGCCCTAAGGGCAGGGCCCCGCCTCAGCAGGACTGGTGTCCTTATAAGAAGAGACGCCAGAGTGCTTACTCTGCACCATGGGCGCACGGCGAGAAGGTGGCCACCTGGAAGCCAGGAAGAGGGCTCTCACTAGAAACTGACCTGTCAAACCCTGATCTGGAACTTCCAGCCTCTAGAACTATGAGAAAATAAACTTCTGTTGTTTAATACACCCACTCTATGGTATTTTGTTATAGAAACTTGCCCATAGTTCTATGGTAGGTAGCTTTTCTATAAGACCTGTAAGAGTTCTAAAAAACAGTATTCTTTTATGAAAGTTAAATAAATATTTATAATTTTTTCATTTTCAACAAGGCAGAAAATATAAAATTATTATCATCATCTACTTACTTGTCTATGAACGTCTGTGGGAGAAAAATCTCCAAATCCTTCCCAGATCCCACCGTTTTCCTCCTCTTCATAAAATCGAATCTGGATGTCATCTGCAAACAGTCAAAGTCAGGTGTGTAATTCACACAGTGTAATAATATTTATGAACATGCTGGGAAAAAGTTAGTTCAAGACTGTACCTACTATACACTAAAATGTGAAAGTAATTAACATGAAATTGACTTTTGAATAATTTAAATTTTTCACAAATCACTGAATTTTTAATTAGTTACCACAGTAGTAGGCCCAAGTTTCATTTACAATGACAGATTTACCTACTCAATTTGAGTTTTCTCTTAATCTTTGGCCTTCCTACTTCTCCATCTCTAAACCAGTTCACTCAAGAGAAAGATGAAGGGTACTGAGGAATATCAGAATTCCAAAATGTGGTTCAACTCAATAAAGATTTACAAAATAATATTTGACTTACATAAAATTTGCTATATGTTAGAGACAATTCTAAGTGGTTTATATGTACATATTAACTCATTTAATCCTCACAATAACTTTGTAATGCAGGTGTGCTATTAATATCTCCATTTTGCAGAAGAGAAACTGGAGTCCAGAGAGGTTAAGTAACTTATCCACGGGTGAACAGTAGCAAGTGGGAAAGCCAGGATTTAACCACAAACAGTACAGTTTCCAAGTTAAGCATTCTACTCTTAAACATTCTATGATGCTGACACACTATATAGAATACTTTATTAACGTTTATTGGAAAATTGTTAAAAATATAATGTTAGTCAAGTCCCTTGATTAAATGAGAATGCCTAAATTTCACACTTCTGTCGTGGGTTCTACTTTTCCAGAAGTATGACCATGTGACTCAGGCTGGCATCTCCCTGGCTCGCCCTGGGATTTGGGAGTGTGTATTACTTGGACAGAACACGTTAAAAGAAGGCTGATACCAGGATAAGCAGAGAGAGTGTAAATTTTTTTTGGATAAAGATATATACTTCTACCTTAAAATTAGATCCTATTTTTTTCTGACTTTTTACCTCAGAGCATTTATCCTCAAGTGAGAATTTTCTTTTTTTAAAGCCACGATTCTTTTATTTAGGGGCCATATTTCCAATTACGCACCTGCTTACTTTGAAAATGTGCTTAACTTTGTAGCAAGCTCATCTTTATGATACTATACTTTTGATCATTTATTTTCAAAATGAGTGAAGTTTGAGAAAGTAACACAATCTCCTTCCGCCTTGTAATTTATCAACGTTGCACATCTAATGAGATGAATGCCAAGAACCCTTTCTAAAGGTCAAAATTATGAGACAAATATGCTCTGAGAATTTCCCTACAATCCTTATTTTCTTTTAATCTCTTATATCTCTTTCTTTTTCTTAGCTGACATCACAATGTCATGTGAAAGTATTTGGAGAAGCTCTCTTTGTGTTGCAACAAAGCACTGTAAGATAAACAAAATAATTTCACACTATGTAAAACATTAGAGGAACAAGTGAGTCTTCCAGCAAATTAAGCCTTAAACACCATTAGGGGCAAAAATGACAAAACCAAAGCTGTCCTACTTCAGGCACATCACAAGAAGGCAGATTCTTTGGAAAAGACACCCTTGCTGGGAAAAACAGAAGGCAGCTGGAAAAAGAGGAAGACCAAATATGAGACAGGCGGGCTCCCTGAAAGAAGCGATAAGCATGAGGCTCCAGGGGCAGAGCAGGGCAGCTGAGACAGGACGTGGCGGACATCACTCAGGGACAGGGCAGCGCGAGTCAGAGCAGACTAAATGCATGACATGGAACACACAGAGAACATTATCTGTTCTTTGTGTGTGTGTGTAGCATGGTTTAACTATGTTCTGATACCAAACTTTAAGGTAAAACACTAAAATGTTACTGATTACCACCATTTTAGAATTTCTCTTTGCTTCTGTTGAAAATTTTATAATAAATTAGTTGGGTTTAAAAATTAACACAGATAACTTTAATCTGGAAGATCTGAAATGTATAAATTTTAAAGGGATGTTACGGGGTCCACTGCCAAAAAGTGACTCACAGACACCCTCAAAATATTTCACATCTTGAGATCAGAGCACATATTTACCTTTTTGAACCTTGTCACACAGAAGATAAATCTCTTCCCCTCCTGTTACGCATCCAGCTGTCCTGTCCATTCGTACAATTTTCAAGTTAGACGCATTGGGGGCTTCTGTCCATAGGAGAAAAACAACAAACAATGGTTTACCCTCAGCTTCACAAGCCAATCTCTCATGAGGGACCCTGTCCTTAGTACACATTAACCAAAAAAGTTTACACAGATGCTTTCACTCATGTTGTTTTAACAAGGACACGAACAAAACAAAAATGCCTTCTGAAGTCCTCAGGGCACTTCTTGGGCATGGGTCATTCATTACCGACAAAACAAACGAGGCAGATAGGAGCAATCTCTGCTTCTCCCACTAATACAGTAAGAGATTCATACAGACAGAAAGAGTTCTTCTGATGTTCTGGGAGGTACCAAGTCAATGGGTTGGTGGAATTTCAATGAGGTCAAAACTTAAGCCTAAGTTTATTTCTATGATAGTGAGAAACCATTTACAAGAGTCCTAGAAATTTAAAAGCACAGTTTTCTTAAACTATTAATTTTTATTATACAAAAAAGAAAAAATGGAGATGTTATATTTCTTTTCTGCAAACTAAATTAGAATTTTGTGTGGTTAGGGGCAAAGTTTTGTGTGGTAATCACATAAAGCTTCCTTTTTCCCTCAACAGCTGCATTTAAGGTGATCTTTGGTATATGAGTCTACATCATTTTATAACTCTTTCACTTCCTTCACTTGTTTAAATTAGAGAAATCAGTTAGTTGCTGTACTTGGAGCCTGGAGTTTTTTGCTTAGACCAAACCCTATAAACTGTCAATGAGTCTATGCAGTGCACTTCCAGACTTTCTGGAAATATCTGTTTAATACATCTCACACATACCAAAAATTTTACCACACAAATTTGCATGGTAAATTTGAAGATCACTGTAAGACTCTTAAGAGTCTAGAAACTACTGACTGAAATAGAATTTTGAAGCCACATACTATCTATGCTGCTCCTTCAATGAACCTGAAGTTTCTATCTTGATGAACATACAATGTGTGAGAGTGAAGGTGGATAATAATAGTTGTCTTTTATTAACTTCTGTTTAGACTTCCAATGAAAAAAACTGACATATTTTCTCATCTAAGAGCACCAATAAGATACCTCACAGCAAGGCATTTGTAAGAAATAAGAGATTTGGCTTTATATGTAAAAGACTATAAAATGCATATCTGAGGAACGAGAACTACATGTATTGAGAACCTTATAACATTTCACTTTTAATCTAGATACCAAGTTTTTATATTATATTTTAGTATTCCCATTTTGTAGATGATAAACACGAGGCTCCAAGTGACTAAGTTACTTGCCCCAGGACTCAGATTTAGTAAGCAACTGCCAGAGCAGGCTGCAAGTCTGTTCTTGAGACTGCAGGAGCTGCCTCCCACTGAAAGTCAAGCACTCACTGCTGTCGTAGATGGCATCTGACACCACGGGTTCCAGGCGCCTGGTGAAGCTGCCGGTGCTGTCCGGGAGGAAAGCTGTAAACATGAGCCGCACCACGCTGAGGTCCATCTCCTTGGTCTGCTGAAGCGCTGCCTGGCGGATGATCTCCTTTTCCCGGTCTAGGACCACACAGCACAGGGTAAGAGCAAAGGGCGAACATTTTAGATAGGATGCTTTTATAAGGCCCAAGTAACAGAAACTTGAAATAAAATTTTTTTTGAAATTCTTCATGTTGCTAATACAATTTTTAATATTTATCTTGTTCATGTCATCCAAAATGAAAGCCATCAAAAGAAGACCTGGATATTCTCAGAATGACAGTAAAAACTGTCCTGTACTATCAAACTGCCTCTCTCCTTTCCTATCTTTTCCCAAACTCGCCCTTTTCTCCCTACAATCAGAGCTGAAGGTACAAGGAATGTGATGGAATGGAATGTGATAAGCCAACTGTGCATCAGTTGTGTTGTAGAATGTGAAAATTAAGTATTCCAAAAATTCTTTCAGCAAAGACACTGTGTTCATTCTACAGTGCCTAGCACCATCCTTGGCACATAGTAGGTACTCAAAAAGGACTCTTAAAGAAACTGAATGATTCTACTGCATTTGGCTCCTTCTTTTCTTCCTAATGGAGCTTTCATGCTGATGGATGTAATTACCTTATATCATAAAAGGTAATAATTTAAGAGATAAGTACTGTCAAAAAGCTACAGATCAAGTGATAGGGAATTTCAAAGAAGGGAAGAATCCAGAGGCTTTGGAACAGGAGAAACACTTGCTGTAAATCTTAAAGGGATGGGAAAACTTGTGCTTATGAAGAGGGTGAATAAGACCATCCCAGAAAGAGGAAAAAGCAAATATAGAAAGAATGTGCTAAGGCAAGAAAGTGAGAGACCACGGTGCTTCTATGGTGTAGTGTGGCTTGACATGAAGGGACATGGTGGGAAACAGCTGGAAGTGGAGACGGGGGCCTGCTCTGGGGAGGCCTATCACGCCAGCTTCCAGGTTTTTGTCAGCTATGCGGAGATCCTGAGTAGTGGGGAGATGTAGGCTTTAGTAAGATCAATCTGGCCACAGGATACAAACTGGATTAGAAGTGGGGAAGGACAGAGACAGAGTCTCCAAACCGGAGGGAGATCTGGAGCATCAGAGAGCACAGCATAGCCTGAATGTGAGCTGATGGCAGAGTGTCCAGACTGAAGGAGAACATGTAAAAGCAAAAATGGCGCAGGTGGTGAAACATGTTTTGGGGTTAAAAGAAAGGCAAAAAAGCATAAAAGGCAAAAAAATCATATAATTATAGCATTTTTTATGACAAAGACAATAGTTTAAAATGTGCCTGAAAGATTCTTTTTAAGAAGGGGAATTGGGAGAATGATCACACAGGAGCTGTTTTTGAACTAAGTCTTAAATTATGAATTGGTTTTGACAGGTTGAAAGGGGAAAGGTGAGGTGTTTCGAGCAGAGAAACACACCTACAAAGGTGCGGAGATGCATGTGGTGTTCAGAGTGCAGTGGTGGGCAGAGGTGGGTGCAGGGTGGGGCTGAAGAAGAGCTAGAAAGGTGGCTCGGGCCCGACTGTGAGGGCTCTGTATGCAGGCTATGGAGGTAGAGATTTTATTCCAGAGGTAGCAGGATGCCATCAAAGGTTTCTGAGCAGGAGCAGCTTGGGGTACAGATTAGGGGAAAGAGAAACCTGGGGCACACAGATGAGCACAGAGAGAAAAAGAGAGCCTGAGCTCTCAGAAGAGCAAGGATGGGAGAGTGACACTCACCTGTGAGCTGTCGGTCTCCTGCGCCTTCTGCTTGCAAATAGGCAAGATCAGGATGCACCAGAAGTCCGGGATTATAGCCCCTTATGCACGCCTCTGTCATTCGTGCCTCCAGTGTTTCAAATACTTTTTTCTTTGTCACATGAAGTATACCCAAGTTTGCGAAGCTGGAGAAAAAACAGTGACAGCAGCAAACAAACAACAAAAAGTTAGGGAGTCAATGGCTAGAGTTCATGGTTTCATTGCGCAAAGAGAATGAAAAAAATACACAGGTACTCAACTGCTAGGCCCATGCTGTAATCAAACACATGATTAGTTCTGCAGTAAAACATATAGAGTAGGCTCACCAATGGAAAAATAAAGCTGATAACCAGCTGCACATTAGGGCAGACTGGGTTTTGCCACGAAATGAGTCTGTGGTAAACTTAGCAAAATCTTTTGGTTTTCACAGCATATTAGACTTTCAAATTATGATTAAAGGAGGGGGTACATATGTGTATATAACTTCATAGAAAGTTTTACATGGACTCATTTTAAAGTATTTTCAAGGAGAATTGTATAATAATATTTTAATTTCCAATATAGTAATAACTTAGAACATTTTTTTTCTCAGAGTAAGAGGAATATTATATTTTAAAGGATATTTTTTCTTTTGGGTTATCCTTAGGTTTCTAGATGGGATTCAGAATCTAGGTCCTGTTTGGGGTCCCCCTTCCCAGAATTCTATTTCCTCCTGGGTTATATAGAAGGTTGAAATTATTTATTATTACTAGAGTGTCATCTAAGTCTACATGGACTCATGACTAAAGGTATATCTATAATCAGGGATGGAGAACCTTTTATCTCATGAAGACTACATACCTACAGAACAAAATATGTTACTAGCTAAATAAAGCAATGGAAGGGATTTTTAAAGAAAATATATAAAATGTTACAGCCACTTGCTTTTAAATAATGTACATGAAACAGAAGTATATTCAATAAACGTAATACAGCAAACAAACAAAAACACTTTACCGAGGAGACTCATTCATTCAGCAAATGTTTATTCAGCTCCTTATTAGTGCCAGGTAGCGTCCGACCACTCCTGTCAGCAGTAAAGGAATCCCTAGTTCCACAGAATTTATGAGCTAGTGTAACCGCAGTGAAGAAGCAAACCAATTTTACAGTATAATTTAGAAGATGGTAAGTGTTACCAAGAAAAGTACGGCAGGAATGAGGAACAGAAGAGGAGGAAGAAGGAATGACACTTTAAAACAGGGAGAGGCCAGAAAAGGCCTCACTGAACGGAGAGCAACTGAGCAAAGACTTGAAGGAAGCGAGGGGAGGACGTGCCACGTGGAAGAAGAGTGTTCACGGCAGAAGGGACGGCAAGTGCAAACGCTCTGATGCAGGGTCCTGCCTGGTGTTTTCTAAGGACAACGGCAAGGAGGCCAAGGTGGCTAAAGGAAACGAAGAAGAGGCAAGGGGTGGCACAGATTTCTTAAAGCCTTGTAAGTTTTTGTAAGGAATTTTGTTTTATTCTGGCTTTCATCCGGAAAGAAAAGAAAAGATTAGTAAAGACAGAAATATTATGACAACTGGACTGAATGAAACAAAGAATATAATCACGTGGGAAGACCAGGTAAACTATGGGAAGAAAATATGAGTGAAGGCAGAATGAGATAAGCCCTCACAGAGGGGCCCACAGACCAAATGAGATTATGTGTCCAGAAAGTGATAGAAAAAATTGGGACAGCTGAGACATACAGAGAAGAAAATATACTCAGAGAATGTAAGCTCCTTGAGGGCAGAGATCCCAGTGCCTAGAACACTGGGTGTCTAAATACATGTCTGTTGAATCAATGAATGTATAAATTAATACGGCACAGAAAAATATGCAAACATGACACATGAATATGCATTAGGGCATAGGCAATTTTTCTGAACCACATCTTCATCGTTTGGTCTTTTGGGCCTTATTCCCACATGGAACATCCACGACTATGGGAAAACGAGGTACTCTTTTAGACAAGGGCAGTGATAAGTATCTTTGTAGCACTTTATACTTTATCATGTATAAAGTACTTTTCATGTATATTATTTATTATGTGAATAGTGAATTTACTTGACAAAAAATGAAACCATATATAAGTCAGTTTTTCTGCTTCAAGTATTGATGGTAGTTTCAGAGACCAGATTAAACCTTTTGCCTTAAACAACAAAAAAGATACACAAAAAATCAATTTCAGACACTGGACAAGAGGCAGCATGAGACAGTGATCCTTAAGAAAAGGGAAACAAATACAATTATGCTGGCCTAATGCTTAAGAGTTTCTAGGCTGCAGCTCAGGAAGGGGGACCCCCAAAGAGACCTGGTGATCTCCCTGCGTTGAGGAGACAGAGTAAAAAATTCAAGGAGGCCAAGGAGGCTAGTGAGAGCTCACAGGCAAAGCACCAGAGAGGAAAGAACCACAGAGACCCTCGGAGATGTACAGGGGTTCCTCCATGAGTCTTCAGCGGAGTACTATCAGAGCACGTATGTGAGGAAATGACCCAAGGTGGGAAAAACAGCCACTGGAAAGGAGCAGGCAAAACAATTCTTGGAGGACAGGGCTGGAATAATTCAAGAAATCTTGTAAGACACAAATCATCAGGATAAATATTCAGGAATGCCTTACTAATGATATTAAATTAACCCTAAAGACTGCTCTGCTTTCCCTAACGAAGTTGAAAAGTAAGTCTAGAAAGGATCAAACTGTTCTCAAATTTACCTTCATCCCAACGCACAAAAATAAATTTAAAAGCATACAAAAATAATCCAGAATGCAACATCCAAAATTCAAAATGTCTGCCTTCCAATAAAAAATTACAAGGCATGCAAAGAAGTAGAAAAATATAACTCATGATAAAGATAAAAATCAATTAATAGAAACACATACAGGAATGAGACAGAACAAAGAATTTGTAGGCAAGTACCCTGAACTAGCTATTATATAGATATGGTCCATTAGGCAATGGTCAAGAAAATAGAAAGTTAGTATGTTATGTAGGGACATAAAATATATTTTTTTTAAGAAAAAACCCAAACAAGCCTGTAGAGATGAAAACTACGGTATCAGAGAAGAAAAATACACTAGGTAAGATTAAGAACACATTAGACACAGCAAACAAAAACATGAGCAAACCAGAGGACACAGTAATAGAACTATCAAAAATGAAATAGGATAAAAAATGAAAAAAAATTTAAAAAGAACCGATCATCATTGAGGTGTGGTACAATTTCACATCCAAGTATACACAGGATTGGTGTTCCAGAAGAAGAGGAAAAAGAGGAATGGAAAAAAATATTTAAAAAAATAATGGCTGACTTCTGGCCAAGATGGAGGTATAGGTAGACACACTGTGCCTCCTCACACAACCAAAAGACAGGAAAACAACAATTTAAAAACAAAAAAGAACCAAAACGACAGAAAATCAAACTTTATGGAAGTGCAACAACTAAAGAGTTAAAGACACGAACATTCAGACCGGTAGGTGGGGCGGACCCAGCCACAGTGAGACAGCGGTTTGTGAAGCTGGGCGTGCAATGCTGCAGCAGGCGGGGGAGGGGCACCGCGGCCGGTGGACCAGATGGTCCCACATTTGCACGCGTATAAACCAGGAGAAAAAGTTGAGGAGCGGAGAAGACCACGCAGCCCAGGGTCCCAGTGCAGGGAAATAAAACCTTAGACCACCAACTAAAAACACCTGTGGGGGTTGAGGTGGCAGCGGGAGGAACTCCCAGCCTCACAGGGGAGTTTATTGGAGAGACCCACAGAGTCCTAAAACAAGCCTGCCCATGCGAGACTCGGCACCAAAAGGGCCCAATTTGCTTGTGGGTAGCGAGCAGAGCAAGTGCCATTGTGCCCTCTGACCCCTTCCCCGCAGACAGTATCACAAGGCAACAACACAGGTTACCCCGCCCTGGTGAACACCTAAGGCTCCGCCCACTTATAGGTAACAGGTGCACCAAGAGAAAAAAAAATGGCCCAAATGAAAGAGCAGATCAAAACTCCAGAAAAAATACAACTAAGCCATGAAGAGATAGCCAACCTACCAGATGCACAGTTCAAAACACTGGTAATCAGGATGCTCACAGGATAGGCTGAATTTGGTCGCAAATTAGATGAAAAAATGAAATATATGCTAAAGGAAATGAGGGGAAATGTGCACAGAACCAATAGGGATGGGAAGGAAACTGGGACTCAAATCAATGGTGTGGACCAGAAGTAAGAAAAAACATTCAACCAGAAAAGAATGAAGAAACAAGAATTCAAAAAAATAAGGAGAGGCTTAGGAACCTCCGGGACATCTGTAAACATCCCAACATCAGAGTCATAGGGGTGCCAGAAGGAGAAGAGGAAGACCAAGGGATTGAAAACTTATTTGAACAAATAATGAAAGAGAAATTCCACAATCTGGCAAAGGAAATAGACTTCCAGGAAGTCCAGGAAGCTCAGAGAGTCCCAAAGAAGTTGGATCCAAAGAGGAACACACCAAGGCACATCATAATGACATTACCCAAGATTAAAAATAAGGAGAGAATCTTAGAAGTAGCAAGAGAAAAGGAGACAATCACCTACAAAGGAGTTCCCATAAGATTGTCAGCGGATTTCTCAAAAGAGGCCTTACAGGCAAGAAGGGGCTGGAGAGAAGTATTCCAAGTCATGAAAGGCAAGGACCTACATCCAAGAATGCTCTATCCAGCAAAACTTTCATTTAGAATGGAAGGGCAGATAAAGTGCTTCTCAGATAAGGCCAAGTTCAAGGAGTTCATCATCACCCAGCCTTTATTATATGAAATGTTAAAGGGAGTTATATAAGACATGGAGAGTTATCGACAGGGGAGTGGGAGGGGGAGAGAGGGGGAAAAGGTGCAGAGAATAAGTAGCATAATGGTAGCTAGAAAACACAGGGGAAGGTTAAGAATAGTATAGAAAATATAGAAGCCAAAGAACTTCTGTGTATGACCCATGGACAAGAACTAAAGAGGGGGGAAGCGGAGATGGGGTAGGGTGGAGGGGTATAAAGGGGGGTGGAAATGGGACAACTGTAATAGCTTAATCAATAAAATATATTAAAAAATAATAAGCTGAAAAGTTTTAAAATTTAACCATCAATCCAAGAATTGTAATGAATGCTATAGCATAAGACACATGAAGAAAACTACACTAAAGCCTATTATAATAAAATTGCTTAAACCTGTGATACAAAGAAAATCTGAAAAGCTGATATAAGAAAACAAGACACACTATGTGAACAGGAACAGAAATACGAACGACGGGATTTCTTGTTGGAAGCAAGGCAAGCCAGAGGGCCCCAGAGCAGCATATACTTAAGGGCACGGAAGAAAAAAACACTGTCAACTTAAAATTGTATACTCTTCAAAGATATCTTTGGAAAACAATGATGAAATAAAGAGTTTAAAGACATAAGAAAATTGAGAATTTATCAACAGCAGATCAACAGTACAAAAAAATTTACAGGAAGGGTTTGAGGCAGAAGAAGATGAAATCGGACAAAGTCTAACTACGAAACAGAAGGAAGAGCACTGCAAATGACAAATATGTGGGCAAATATAACACATTTTTCCTTATTTAAAACTACTGATATACACATCAACCTGGAGGAATCTCAAATGCATGATACCAAGTGAAAGAAGCCAGATTTTAAAATGCTACATGTTGTATGATTCCATTTGTATGTCATTCTGGAAAGGCAAAACTACAAAGCTAGAAATCAGATTAGGGGCTGCCAGGCCTGGAGTGGGTGGGGGAGGTGACTCCAAAGGGGCACACACAGACTTGGGGGGGGGATTGTTCTATGGCTTGACAGTGGTGCTTATGAGTACTGTCAAAATCTACAGAACTGTTCGCTTCAAAGGGTGAATATTAGAGTATTTAAATTATATTTTAATAAAACCGGACCAGTAAAGGTCATCACAGCTAACAATATGACTGAGACTACAATCCTGTTCCTTACACAAAATGCCATGTTCTCCCACACCAGTGGTTTTCAAAGTGAGGTCTCTAGACCAGCAGCATCAACATTACCTCAGAATTTATTAAAAAGTAAATTCTTGGGTCCTTTCCCAAATCTACTGAATCAGAAACTGAGGGTGGGGCTCAGCTATCTGTGTTCTAACAGCTCCTCTGGGAGATTCCTAGTCACCCTAAAGGTTGAGAACCACTGCTCTACACTGTGCGAGACCAACGAGGTCAGCATCGCTGGGAGTAGGGCTTGGCGCCTGTATTTTTTAGAGTGACCAGAGTGACTTTAATTAGCAGCCAGATTTGAAATCCTCTGCACTGGGCCAGATGTTTTCATCATCGTCCTCACCGTGAACTGCTGCTGCGCCCTGGGGAGGTGTGAACCCCGGTGTCACTGAGTTGGGACGCTGCTGTTGCCCCTCCACCTGGCCTTGCGCACTGACTTGCTGGCAGAAGATTTAAGAGCAAGCTCCTACTCGCATCTTAATTTGGAAATTGGACAGGTACTTAACAATCTCAGTCCACACTTTGTCTATTTTTTCCAAACACTCCTTTTGTATGTATTAAAGTTTACCCATAGGAAATTGCCAATAATTAATTGTTTTTGGACCCTCAAAAACAGCAACTTAATACAGTTTGCACTAGCTCCTCAAGGAAGGCCTTGTTCCTCTTTTGTATTTTTTATATACAAAAATAGAGTATATATCTACTTCTAGTGCTTACCAATTGGCACATGCCATAAATGTTAGTTTTATAAAAAACACTTCACAGCTCTGTAAATCAGGGTTGCCAGGAAGCAAGCAGAAGGAGGGTACGGTGATCGTGGGTGAGCATGGCGGCTTGAAGCAAGGTCAAGTAAGTTTCTATCACCGGGCAATTTCAGAGAACTAAAATGTTGAAACAAATTGTTGATATTCAGGGTCAAAAATATAATACCAAACTAAAGATTATTTTATGAGGACCAGTACTAAAGGCTAACTAAATCAATGAGTAAGAAATATAAAGACAAAATTAAAACTAACTAAAAAAAATTAAAAGGGCAAATCTCTCAAGTTAATGCAATCAAGCCCACCATCATAAATATTTTAATATAGCTAAAATATCTTTGAAAATAGAAATTAAATTTTACTGAGAACTCCAAAGAAAGGTAATTCTTTTGGTTTTAATGATTTAAAGATTATTTATCTTCTCAGTTACATTTTTATGTAATTTTTTTGATGTGTTGGATCAGTGCCCTCCTTGTAAATCTGTACTACTTTCAGCCTAAGCTATATTACTGAAAACAGGTTATCTTGGTTTCATTTCTAGTATTGACAAGTCTAAGGAATAATGCTGGCTATCTTCCCAAATTTCTCTGCGCGCTCTTCTTACCTACAAGTTAGAACTAAATAAATAATCGATGACATACCATAAATATGTATGTGGCAAGTCTGCTCATGTTCTTTCATAATATTAGCTAATGTTAGTTCAGTCTACAATTATGGGGATGTAAGGAGCCTGGAGATAAATTCTGTAGCTCAATACATATTTTAGAAAGGAAGAAATTAAAGTTCTCAAGAAGTCAAGCAAATTGTCCCCAATCCTACTGTTGAGAGTGACAAAAATGGTAATAGAATTCTGGTTTCCAGACTATTAGCATATTTTTCCTACTGAAATGCAATAGGTTCTGACACTGGAAACTTAGAAATCAGGGAGGGAAGGGGAGGGGAAAGAAGAGGGCAGGAGAAGGGAGGGAAGAGGAGGGGAGGGGAGAGGAGACAAATGAATCATGAAGGAAATACTGCATTCTGGAAAACAGTGTAAGCAAAATTTTCTCAGTTAAAAATCAAATTATAAAGGGAGAACCAATATTTCATAGAACATTCTGAACAACAAAGTCTACTGAGTCTATTATAACTTTCAAGTAGCATCTTCTTGATTAAATTTCTCAGTGAAATTGTATAGGGTTAGGAAATCCCACGGTGCTATGACCAGATATCTTGATGATCAAATTAAAAAGCTTAGATGATCAAAATGTTTGTTGAATGAATGAATGAATGAGGTCTCCCAACTACTGAACCCCATACGCTAGCACTGCAGAAGACTAAAGAATTTCCTCACTTTCCTTGGAAATAGGGAATTTACTTCAACTATTGCTGTAGGTCTCAAAATAAATAACAATTAGTTCTTTCTAGAATCCTGAAAGATTACTAAACCAAACCACAGAAACACCAAATTACTGACAACATACTGGAAGTTTTATAATAACAAATATTATTAGTAGGGAACTTCATCTATAATTTCCTCTGAAGGATGTGATTATCACATATTAAACAGGACCAAAGAGAATAAACACTTCAAACTGACAGCAGCCTACTGGAGTAAATCTGCAGAAACACTTAAGGATCAATTAGTCTGAAACTCTGACAATTACCCTGCGCTTCAAAGCTCTCACAGGTCAGTCAGGAACTGTAAGGGTATCCAAAACAGACGATGAACCAACTGTGACATACAACAGGAAACAGGCCAATCTTTCAAGAGGATGTTGAAACAAGTTTATATAAAGCACAGTTGAATTTTTCAAATCAATTTAAGCTTCTTCCTCCAATCTAGAGTCTCTTTTTTTGAACATCAAAAGAATCAGATTTTAGTGACTTAAAAGAATGCTTTCTCTCTAGGTTTTTCACACTTGAATATTTTCACAGTCAAACAAAGAAATGCCCAGGAACATGAAAGCTCAACCCCCCCTGTAACAACCAACTTGAAACTTGATCGGAATTCAAAGCCTGAAATGCTACCATCAGCTTAATTACAGTTGGTTTAAGCAATTCCTTTCTTTTGAGTGAATAGTCTGGATTAACTGGGATTTTATCATAAACTATTTAAACCAGTATTAGGAAACTCTGAAAGATATTTTTAAAAATATCTTAAAATTTTAAAAATAAAATCAATAAAAATTCTTACTTCTTTTGGACTGAATTTATTTTTATAATCTTTCATTTAAAATTGATGGTTTGATCTGTCTGACCAACTCTTAAATGAATATATCACTTTGTATTTACATTTTAAGTCTAATTAATGCCAAAAAAAATTTCATTCTTTGGCTTCTTATCTGTGCACACTTTCTAAGCAGCACAGAACTGAAACAATATTTATCTATTCCCTTCATGCTCAAAATGTTCCCACTATAAATCAAGTCAACATTTCATTAAAGGAATCATCAAGTGCATAAAGGCATTCATAAAGTGTTGATTTCTGCTACGAATAGTTATGTTTTTTCCTAATTTGCTCTTATATTTCCAGATGAAAAATATTGCTAAAAGTGGCACAAATGCGTCATAGGTCAAATGACCACGTAATTTGTCATCTCAACTGGGCCACTTTTGAGAGTAAAAGGGGTGTTATTTATTTATTTTTTAGAGTAAGTAGGCCAGGACCACAGGTGCAAACTGAGCTGTCTTAGGGAAATCAGGCATGTGGGCACCTTATGCCTCAGAACCCAAGTAAGGAACACATTTTCATTGTTAGGCCTTCTGAGGGACTTGGAAATGCCCCTAATGAAACGGGCCCTTTCAGTCTAAGTCCTCGGGTGTCACGTCCTACCCGCTCCTACCTACCAGAGCAGCACGGCCCCTCACTTACCCGACCACCATGTCCTTGGGTCCAGCATTTACAGTGCAGATCCCATCCTCACAGTGCTTCCCCACCAGGCTGTGTGCATGCAGGTGGATGCTTTTTCCATTTGTGACCAACTGAACAATAACCTTTGCAGGTCCCACATAGTTGCAGATCTATGTAAGAAGCACATTTTTAAAGTTAGTACACCTGACTATATTGCAATGTAGAAAAATGCTTAGGACAAGCCAGTAAGTATAAAAAATACGATACAAAATTAGGCATACCTATACGTATATGACCACAGCTCTGTTTTTAAAAATACGTGATGAACAGTTGATCGCATGGAAATAAATGAGAACGCCAATGGTGGTTTTTGTGCATGTGGAGGATCTACTCCAGCAAGCAGTCCATATATATAATCAGTCTGTAATGTTAAAGTTGGGACATCCTAAAGAGGAAACTGTGAAGCCATGGAGTATCCTCTGCCTACTAACCAAGAATGCATTTTCATCTGCACCCACATCACAATTTTGGTCATAACAGCTGGATTTAAAGACCTATCAGAACGGACTGGGATTGACAGGTAATGGCAATCAAAGGAAGGAGAGACGTGAGCAGAAACAGTGCATCCTACGTTTCTGCCACGAGATTGGGCAGGGGAGAGTATTGCCAGGGATCTGGCTGTGAAGGTTGTCAGCGGACAGCCAAGCTCACAGACTGGGTCTGCAGTGGTTTGTTAGGATACTTCAGCCTAGCACTCTCTCTGCTCTGACTTCTGATAACTGAATTACATATGCCCAGGTCACAGTCCATTTCTTCAGTTCAAATATGTACAAGGTACAAATCCTTAGATGAAACACCTATTCAGCTCTTATTTTATAAAATCAAGTTTTTCATTTATGGGAACTTTTCTTTTTTATTGTTTACTGTTAAAATGATAATGAAAGCAATACAAATGAAATAGCATGGGGATAATTACATTTAAAAATTATTTATTTTTTAGTGACACTAATTTTAGTTGAGTTCTGATAACCCATTACCATTGAATCAGCCAAAATTTTATTTATTTTTTAGAGAGAGGGGAAGGGAGGGAAAAATAGAAGAAGACAAACATCGATGTGAGACAGACATTATCAATCAGTTGCCTCTTGTACACACTCTGACCAGGAACCGAACCTACAACCTGACTGGGAATCAGTGACCTTCTGCTTCATGGGATGATGTCCAACCAACTGAGCCACACCAGTCAGGCTGATAATTATATTTTAAGAAAAGAGAGATTGGACACCCTTTCTCCTCTAGTTGGTCCTCAGACCTCTAGAGCAAACCACATATTACTTCTTTGAGGAAGCCGAACACTAAAATCATATTAACAGAAAAAATTATGGTTTTATTTTTACCTTCCTGAATCCAGTCAGAATCCTGTTGAAAATTCAGCCAAACCGTTGGAAATGCACTATATTTCCTCAAAGGGTGACCAGCCCTCCTAGTATGCCTAGTACAGGTTTCCTGGTACACAGGACCTTCAGGATTAAGAGTTTGTCACCCTGTCTCCTCAATTCACACGGTCTCTTTTTGAGGAAGTGCATGACTTAAACCTAGTCTCTCATCTATGCAATCATTAGAAATATTTTAATCTGCACAAGCAGTCTTTAGTTTGGAAGGGAAAGAAAAGTATTGGGTTGGCCAAAAAGTTTGTTGGGTCCTTTCCGTAAGATGGCTCGAAGTAGCACTTAGTTGTCTTTAACTTCATGCAAAACAATTTTGTTAAGATTGTATTGTGACAGCTGTCATATCAGTGTGCAGTTAAAAAACTTATCAAAATTGGTGAATTTTTGTGTAGCCATTTTAATATTGAAGATGTAACAAAATAAGCCACATTTTTTGGCATTTATGCTTTATTATTTCAAGGGAAAAAACGCCACTAAAATGCAAAAAAAGATTTGTGCAGTGTATGGAGAAGGTGCTGTGACTGACTGAACATGTCAAAAGTAGTTTGCAAGAGGGGGGAAGATGGCGGCGGGACAGGGGGAACAGAGTTTGCTTCCTCCTGCACACTGGCTAATTTTCTGAGGAACGGGGCGAAAACCCAGCAGTAATCCAGCACATATGATGATTGATGACCAAGATTACAGGGGAATTAGAACATTCATACGGTAAGCAGAGTGCATCGGAAGGAAAGGGTCCCCCTTGGGACCAGCCAGGGGAGCGGGGTGGGGCTTCGGTCCCAGTCCCGGCAGCGCTGGGATCAGGCGCAAGATTCTTGGTGAGGGAGCCAGATTGAGATTTGTGAGTGGTCAGATGCTTGTTTGGTCTGGCGGGTGTAAATAGGAAGAATTTTTTGGAGAGGAAAAATAGGAAAAAAAGTGGTGCTATGTGGCTATTTGGAGAGGCCCCGCCCCCAACAGTCCCGAGGTCAGTGTGCGCACGGGATCCTTGCGCCTGGGATGGCGGCCCAGGGATGTCTGCCTGTAGCACCGGCCCTCGGCCTGCTTGCGCTTCCATCAAGGGGAATTGGAGGTTGTTTGAGCTCGGGGACCGAGGCCTTTCCCAGCTCATTCCATAAGAATTGGGAACAGCTTGCAATCAGCGGCTCTAGGGCCGAAGGCGACTTGTGAAACCAAATGGGAAGCTAAGGGCCGTGCGCATCCTGCAATCCGTGGTCTAATCGTGCACAGTTCAAAAAGACCAGGGACAGTGCACAACTGGGCCCCTCAGCCAGAGCTCCTTGGCGCACATACCAGGGACAGACAAGAGAGGGAACAGAGGTGCACGGCTCAAAAATACCAGGGAGAGTGCGCAACCAGGGCCCCTCGGTTGGCGCTTGCTGACGTGCTACCCAGGGACAGAATTAAAAGCCAGCACAGGTGTGCGGAGCTCACGCCCACAGCTGGGGACAAAGCCATTGCCATCCAGCCCCGGGGCACGTCGCCCGGCAGGACCAATCAGCTTTGTGGGAATAAGGCAGAAGCACCCCGTTGAGGGGAGTGGCAGACCGAAGCTGCAGACCACACAAACTCTTGACTCAGAGCGGGGTCCAAACTATCCAGAAAGGGCACGGAGAGAACCTATTAGTTAGACCAGCGGAGAGAAAATAGGCGATGGGAGAGCTGCCCCTATCAGGTGCACATCAAAAGACTGTTTGGACTCAGAAGCACACCGAGGAACTGCGCTGGGGTCTGGACAACAGCGAAGAGTACACCTCAGGAATGAAGAAAAGCAAGACTAGTATCTTCCAAGCTGGACGCAGCCTGGCTGGACAGCTTTAAAATCAGAAAGCTGAGGTGTAAGTAGCCAAAGCAGGCACGTGCGTCTGTTGGGAGAGGCTCGGTCCAAAGCAGGCCTGAGGTCGGTGTGTACGTGGGGACTGGTCTGCAGAGGCTGGCGATCCCAGCGGGAGGAACTGGAGAGTGCACTGACCAGGAGACCCAAGGCCCAGAGCTCCGGACCACCGGGGACGCACCCTGCGAGGCCAGTCAGGGGCGGCTGGGGGTTGTGCCCGACCGGGAGCCCAGGCTGGCGGCTAGCAAGTGCCAAAGCTAGAGACAAAAGCGGTCAACGAATACAGGGGCACGGAGCTCACTCCTGGAGGGCCTGAGACACAACCCAGCCACTGCGATCGGAGACCTGCGGTATAGACTCCCTCCGTGGGAGAAAAACAGGCCCCATCGAGCCCCACTGAGGGGAGACACAGACCTCACAAACTCTGACTCAGTGTGGAGGTCAGGCAGGCAGCCCAGAAGAGGTGCTGCGAATTCCTAGCAACTCGGTTAGAGGCAGGACAGCAGCTAAGAGTGCAGCTCAGGAAGAAAGAAAAGGAAGCCTGATTATCTTTCCAGCCTGTCGCAGACAGAAGGACTGGAGGAGCAGCCCTGACCGGGCACTGTTAAAGCCAGCCAACAGAAGTCTTTTTTTTTTTCTTTTTCTTTCTTTTGTTTTCTCTTTCTTTGTTTGTTTTTCCCCACCCTTCTTCCTATCTGTCCCTCTATATTTTTTTAACTCGTTCTACCTTCCCTTCATTTAGTATTCCTAGTTTTCTCTTCTTTTTATTTATTTTTTATTATTTTTTATTTTGTTAATTTAGTATTATTTTTTCTTTATCTTTATCTTTTTTTTTTTTTGCTTTCTTTTCCTTCTTTTTCTCCCTTCCCCTCTCTTCTTTATCCACAGGTGAGACATTAAAACCTGGAATTGTGAAGAGAATAGAGCAGGACACAGACAAGAGTCAGCCCAAAAAACATAGACAGTGACACAAAATTAACTTCGCTGCTTCAGAGAACTTGGCAGATCAATTTAAGAATCAGAGGCTAGCAAGAAGAATCCCACAAACAATGGGAAGACAAAGAAACAACCCCCAAATGAAAGGAAAGGAGGAAGCCCCAGAAAGAATGATAAATGAAACAGAGGCAAGCCAACTATCAGATATTGAGTTCAAAGTATATGTTATCGGGCAGCTCAAGAAACTCGAGAAGCTTGATGAACTCACAGAAAATTACCAGAAACTACAGGGAAACTATAATGAACTCACTGAAAACTATGTAAGCATGAAAAAGGAAATAGAAACTATTCACAAGGGCCAAGAGGAAATGAAGAATACAATATCTGAATTGAAGAACACAACAGAAGGAATCAAAAGCAGGCTGGATGAGGCAGAGGATCGGATCAGCGAGCTGGAGGACAAGGTTGAAAAAAGCATCCAAAAAGAGCAAGAACAGGAAAAGAGGCTCAGAAAGAATGAAGAGGTATTAAGGGAAATGCAGGACAACATGAAATGTAATAATATTCGTATAATAGGGATACCAGAAGGAGAGGAAGAGCAGCAAGGGATGGAAAACCTGTTCGAAAAAGTAATGATGGAAAACTTCCCTAATCTGATGAGAGAAAAAGCCACACAA